>ML427886.1:77539-208712 GCA_005239525.1 Nicotiana knightiana
GGGGTGATTTGTGTGGTGTCCAATTTTCGAGTGCTGTCGTTATAGAAGAACCTGGTTCTTCTTGGTGTTCCAACTTCTACAGTTTGCGGAAAAGTAATTGTAAAATCTAAAGAACACAATAATTTTTACGTGGAAAAACACCTGGCTCAAGGTGAAAAAACCACGACCACTTCCCAGTAGGATTTTCCTAAACTCTTCACTATATCAACGAGCCAAACATCATTTACAAAATAAACTCTTTTGTAAACCTAATGACTAAATCTAATCCCTTTGTGGAAAACTAGACTCTAGCTATTTGCGACAAACTTCAAGTTACTTCTAACTTGAACAATGTGTACCTATTACAATAGCTTCTTGATAAAGCTGAAAGATACAATATGTAATCACCTACTACAAACAACTAGATTCAAAAGAGAACATATGGAACTGGTTCTTCTAGCTAGTTCAAGTAGCTTTTGTGTCGCACAAGGATTCTGCTTGCCAAATTGCTTTGGTAATTTTGCTTTCAGTTCTTGTTTCACTTCTGTGTTTGTGCGTTCTTTTTTCAGCAGGAATGCTTCAACATTTTATAGAATCAGTAGTTGAGACATTGTCGTTCAGTTCTAATACAACTCTTCCTTGGTGGAAGAGTTTGAGTTTGTCTCAACTTTCTTGATCTCGATTCTGTCCTACCTGAAATCAAACTCCATCTTCTTATCAATTTGCAACCTTTTCTCTTAGGAGATAACCTTTTAGTTCTAGATAACCTCTTAGTTCACAGATAATGTTTATCTCCTGTGCATGGACGCTTCTCGTGCCAATGGGTCTGTTTGACTATGTTTGCCCTGATGGACCTGGTTCAACTGAGTTGGCATTTGTCAATATTCAAAACCATGCAGTGCCTTGATTCAACAAATTCCCCCCTTTTGATGATGACGCACTCTGTGCTTAACCCTATACATACTTCAATCCAACATAGACATTTTTTATAGATTTAAGCATTCATCATAGAGAGACCAGGTTCATTAGGTTATAAATATCCCTAAAACCATTTGAAAATTTGAAAGCACATATATTCCCCATTTTGGCATCATTGAAAAGTTTCAAAATGATAAACTTACCAGACGTATTAACAATTATGCATGGCCATTGAGGCAACTGCAAATGCAAATCATGAATTAATCATCAAAGGAAACCAATCAAATGTAAGCTATTTAAGAAACTGAGACAAAATCAATAACCAAACAACAAAATTCATTGATTAGACAGTAGATCAGGCACCATACACAAAAAGAATTAAGAACAGTCGCAACCATGAGAAAAACAGAAAACAAAAAACAGAACAATCCCAAACTGGGTCATAGAAGGGGTTTTTGGAGGCACTGGACTCCTAAGGCTGGGAAGGGGCAGAGGAGGTTGTGGTCTTGGCTTGAAGAAGAGAGAGAATTTGATGAAGAACACCCTCATTCTTCTCCTTTTCTTTGGCTAATTCAGCTTTGAGAGCATCCCGCTCAGCTTCAACCTCAATAAGGCGAGATTTCAAACGAAGGATCTACGCATCCTTGATTTCACCGTCCTGCACAAACGTCCTGACCTTGCTATTCACAGGCAGTTTCCTAGATGAACTAGGTTCATCCTTAGGAATATTAACAGTGTAGTCACATGTCAGCAACGTATTCTTCCCAAAGTAGTCCTTAGCAGTAGCCATTTCAGCATTCTTCGCTGGAACCTTGGAGTGAGCAAACACGGCAGTCAGGATAAACCCATAAGGTATAGCATGTGCGTTGGTTCCATTCACAACCCTGTCCAAGAGCTGGATGATGAAGGCAGGCCAATTAATTTGTTTACCCCTATACAAACACTCCATGACCGTGAGATCCATGTAGCTGGCAATGTGCCTTCGCTCTTGCCTAGGCAGCAAAATTTTTATCACAAACTCGAAGAATAGTTTGTGCTGAGGCCTCATCTCACTCTTAAACACTGCTCTGGGCTCCAATTCTTTCTCATTATCACAGAAGGACCTTGTGGTTTGAAGAGCTGAGGGAAAATCATCCAGATTAGGCCACCTTTGTCTTGTTTAATCATCATAACCCTCAGAAGGGATATGCAATATCTTCCCCAACTCCTTTGTATCAAACGAAATCGCAACCCCTTGAACCTTAGAGGATACTCTGCCATATTTGACAACTGCGTTGGCCATAAATTCAACCAACTCATTTCTAGCCAGTCTTCCCTCAAGGTGAAGAACCATGTCCTTCCACCCTTGCACATCCAAGGTATCCAACAGAAAAATCATCTCTGACTCCTCAAGGTCTCTAAACAGCTTCCCTTTCAAGATAGTGCGCTTACCAAACATTGTGAGTTTGTCAGTCTTCTCACCAGACACTTCCTCTTCTTCTCCACTCCATTCCTCATCATCAACAATCTTTACTTTCTTTGATGCAGACCTGGTCCTCTTTGCAACTGTTGAGGGCGTGGCAGACACAGATGCTGACTCCTTGGGAGAAGCCTTAGATTTCTTGGGTTTTGGTGTCTCAACCTCAACTGGTGCTGGTTGCTCCTACTGATGGACCAGGTCCATCTCATCGTCATCAACATGAACTGCCTCAATAGGCTCTCCAACTTTTGCCTTTCCCTTGGCAGACTTCTTCTTCTTTCTCTTTCTTAGAGCTTTTTCCAATTCTTCTTCTCCTTGCCTGACTGTGCTTCTAGTAACACGGTTCTTTGGGGCAGGAGCATCAGCAGATGATGAAGCTTTCCTCTTCTTGGTTGATACTGGTGTATCAACTTTCTTGGGTTTTGGAGTTCTCTTCCTTCTTGGTTTTTAGGGCTCACCCAACGTTTTCATCAGCTCAGCCAACGTTTCCTCAATAGATGAACCAGGTTCATCTACTGCTTGTTGTAGACTTTCCAGACCTGCTGCTGCTTCCCCAGAATTTCTTCCCCCTGAAACTTTGATTCCTTCCTCACCAATCACAGGAGCGAGGCCACCGATAGCCCGAGTAGCACCTTCCTTCCCAGATCCCCTTTCTGAACTGCCTTCTCCCTCTCTCTCAATGTTTATGTTTTTCCCAATTTTTCTTCACCTATCCGGTACCTCTACATCCACTATCGGCCCAATCAAGATAAACCTGCTTTCAGCCATTTCAGTTGCAGAAACAACTTCAAGATTTCCCTTGTCAGTGTCAGATGAACCTGGTGCTTCATCCTCATTTGTAGATTTGAAAGACTCGCTTGAAGATTTAGAGTCTTGGACCTTGGTGGCTTGAAGTATCTCATTCAGTTTTTTGGCATGAGAACCAGAGGCAACTGTTTTCCTGGCCAACATCTTTACTCTACGTTTTCTGGGGGCTGGAGTGGGGCTAGGTGTAACGTCTGGGACTGATTTGGGTGAAGGAGTGGGTTCAAGGATAGATTCAGGAACTGGAGTATTTTGGGGGGTTGAAGACCTGGTTGGAGAATGTGATTTGTGTATCGATGGAGAATTTGAACCAGTATTTTCAAGACCGACCTCGTAATCAGGGGTGGTCGATAAAGATGAAGTAGGGGGTGGTGTATAAGTCATTGTTATGAATATTTGGGGAGAGAAGAATGTTGATTGCTTTGGTATGATAGGAATGATGAACTTGGTTCTCCGGTTATGCTTTTGAAGAGGGGAGGTAATGATGGCCTTTTGAAGATGTGGTTATTAATTATGCAACATGCATAATTCTTGGTGAAGTAGGAGTCTAATCGCTGCAGGATTGACAATGATTAGACGGTTATAACTCCCTAAATCTAGGCTAATTAAGGTTTGGGGTAAGTACTGAGAATTTTGGGACTCTCCACATCTGATCAAATGGGACTCTTTGAAACTGGTTCATTTTGGGATAAGTACTAAGAATTTGAACTGAACCAAATAGAAAGAGTCCTGCTCATGTGTGACTATAATTATTTCAATAAGTGTATGGTGATTAGCACGTACCTTGTCGGTCAGATGAACCAGCAGCAATGAACCATGTTCATCGTGTTATAGTATTTAATTTGCCTCAATTTACAAAGATAGAAAAACATCATTAGTAGCCAGAGAATCATATTAATACATGGCAAAAGAGTATGGAAGTCATGATACTGAGCAATGATTAGTCTGGTTAGTTACCTATTTTAGTGTTTCTAGCAAAAAAAAAACATTTTATTTTTAATTAGGTGATCTTAATCATCCCTAGTTCTAGCCTATTTCTCTCAAAATGCTCCCTACTTAGTGTCTTAGTGAAGATATCAACAATTTGTTTGTCAGTAGCACAAAATTCAATTGAGATCATTCGTTTTTCATAGTTATCTCTTAGGAAATGGTGTCTGACATCTATGTGCTTGGTTCTCTTATGATAAACCGGGTTCTTCCTCATGGTAATTGCACTAGTATTGTCACAGAAAATAGGAATGCGTCCAACCTTTATACCAAAATCCATGAGTTATTTCTTGATCCATAGAAACTGAGCACAGCATGAGGCTGCAGCCACATATTCAGCCTCAGCAGTAGATAAAGCTACTGAGTTTTGTTTCTTGGTGGCCCAAGACACAAGGCAAGAGCCCAAAAAGTGAGCCATGCCTGAGGTACTTTTCATGTCAACCAGGAAACCTGCATAATCTGCATCAGCATATCCTACAAGGTCGAAATTACTACCTTTAGGATACCAAAGACATAAATTAGTAGTGCCCTTCAGATATCTCAGAATTCTCTTCATTGCAGTTGGATGAGACTCCTTTGGATTTTCCTGAAACCTAGCACGCAGTCCTACACTGAACACAATATCAGGTCTGCTGGCAGTGAGATATAATAAAGACCCAATCATCCCTCTGTATAGCTTTTGATCAACAGATGAACCAGGTTCATCCACATCTAATTTTGTAGCTGTGGCTATGGGGGTGTCAATTTCTTTTGAGTCTTCCATTTTAAATCTTTTGAGTAATTCTTTCACATATTTATGTTGATGGATCATTGTTCCATTTGANACCATTAAGGAAAACACTCTTTACATCCATCTGATGGAGAGTGAATTCCATGTATGCAGCAAATGTTATAAGAAGTCTGATTGCCTCCAGTCTTGCCACAAGTGCAAATGTCTCATCATAGTCAATTCCTTCTTCTTGACTATATCCTTGGACAACCAGTCTGGCCTTGTTTCTTGTAACCGTTCCATCCTCATCGAGTTTGTTTCTGAAGACCCACTTTGTGCCAATCACTGATCTGTCTAGTGGTCTGGGTACTAAGTGTCATACTTGACTTCTTTCAAATTGATTCAGCTCTTCTTGTATGGCATTTACCCAGTCAGCATCCTGTAAAGCTTCAACAATGTTCTTTGACTCTATTAAGGACATAAAGTCATCAAACGCACATAGATTTTTCAAGGATGATCTTGTTTTGATACCGGATGCCAAATCTGTTATGATGTTCTCAAGAGGATGAGAGTTTTGATATCTGTGTGGTTTGAGCACCAATTGTTGTGGAGCAGGATCATGGCCAAGGTCCAGAGTGATTTGTTGTTAAGTTCCCCCTGTCATGTTGCTTGGGGTAGTTGGACCTGGTCCATCATCTAGTCCATCTTCCATGATTGCTTCAAATTGTTCACTGCTTCTGACCAGTCCAAGCTCCCTATCTTCTGGTTCCCATTTCTCAGAAGGAGTGTTAGTTTCATCAAAAACAACATGAACACTCCTCTACATACATAGTTCTTTTGTTATATACTTTATAAGTTTTGCTATGTGATGAATATACCAAGAATATTCCCTCATCACTTATGGGATCAAATTTACCTAGGGAATCCTTGCCATTGTTGTGCACAAAGCACTTGCATCCAAAAACCCTAAGGTGGGATGTGTTGGGATTTCTCCCTTTAAGTAATTCATAAGGAGTTTTCTCTACCAGTGGCCTGGTCATGCATCTATTTATTATGTAGAATGCAGTGTTTATTGCTTCTTCCCAGAAGCTATGGGGTAGTTTTCTAGAAAGAAGCATGGTTCTAGCCATATCTTCAAGAGTTCTGTTCTTTCTTTCAACAACCCCATTTTGCTGTGGGGTTCTAGGGGCAGAAAAGTTGTGATTTATACCATGTTCATCACAAAATTCAGCAAACTTTGCATTCTCAAATTCAGTACCATGATCAGATCTTATTGATGCTAGTTGATTTCCTAACTGTTTTTTAGTTTTTCTAACAAATGAAGTGAACATATCAAATGCTTCATCTTTAGATGTCAGAAATAAGGTCCAAGTGAACCTTGAGTAGTCATCAACTAGCACCATTACATATTTCTTACCACCTCTGCTCAGAGTTCTCATAGGACCACATAAGTACATATGAACCAGTTCCAACGTCCTGGAGGTACTCACCATTTTCTTGCTTTTGAAAGAGGATCTTACCTGCTTCCCCCTTGCACATGCCTCACAAACTTTGTCTTCCTTGAATTTAATGTTAGGAAGCCCTACCACTAAGTCCTTAGAGACTAATTTGTTGAGCTGATTTAGACTTGCGTGACCAAGTCTTTTGTGCCAAAGGAGAGGATCACTCTCCAACACACTTAAGCAAGTGAGTTCATTTTCTGATAGTGTGGACAAGCCTATGACATAGATGCTATTCATTCTTTTTCCCTACAAAACAATCTTGTCAGTAAGCAGGTTAATCACAAAACATTTTGTGGAAGTGAAAGCAACTAGGTTACCTCTGTCACACAATTGTGACACACTGATCAGGCTATATTTCAAGCCATCTATCAAGTACACATGTTCAATGGAACGTGTGTCATCCTTACCTACCTTACCAACCCCGATAATTTCACCTTTCTTTCCATTTCCAAAGGAGACATCTCCTCCTTTGAGGTTTTCAAGTGAAAGGAACTGTTCTTTGTTCCCTGTCATATGTTTTGAGCAGCCACTATCCAAGTACCAAATTTGGCTGCTTTCTCTTACTTGAACCTACAAAAAGAAATCAGGGGTTAGTCTTAAGAACCCAAACTAGTTTGGGTCCTTTTCTATGAGAGAAAGGATGAATTAAGCTTTTTCTGGCCCAATTTGGTAACCAATTTTCTCTTGTAACAAAACTCTCATTTCTTCGACTGGCCTTTTGCAGTACACTCAATTTTGTAGTGACCCGTCTTACCACAGTGGGTGCAAATTTTTCTCAGGGAGAGTGAGATACTTGCTTTGGGATCCCACTTGGGCAATTTACTCCCAAAGCCAATTCCTCTCCGGTTTCTACTATGATTTTCTTGAAGCCATGTCAAGGCATCAGAGGATTTATTCCATTTACAAGTTCGATCTAATTCATGTTTGACTTTACCAAGTTCTTCTTTAAGAGTCCTTATCTGTTCATCCTTAGTATACATCTTATCTTTTAGTTTTCCCACATTTTATTCTAATATGATCTAAGAATGATCAACAACCTTTTTACTAGTTCCTAGCTTTCATTTTAAAATTTCAGATTTTAGCTCTAGAATCTTAGTTTCGAGTGAATGAACCTGGTTCATCAAGACAGTGTTTTTCTTTTCAGATTCACTTACTTTGATTTCCAAGTTCCTGCATTTTTCTTTAAGCATTGCACACTCTTTAGATAGTTGATCTTTCTCTTTGGTTGTTTCTTCGGAATCATCCATGAAATCAAGTAGAAACTCAGAGAGTTTCTCTTAACATAGGAACTTTATTTTATTTTTGAGATGGCATATACTTACCTCTGGTTCTTCATATGATTCCTCATCAGATTCTCCAATTGCCATGAGCGCCTGTTCTTCATTCTCACCATCTTCTGATTCTTCATTTGAGCTTTCCCCCCAAACAACAACCATAGTTTTTGTTGTGGTTTTCTTGGGTTGGACCAGTTCCTTCTTCCTGTTCCTTCTTTCAAACCTCTCCTTTTTCCATTCCACTTCCTACTGAGGACAGTTCTTGATATGGTGATCAGTCTTTCCACACTTGTAGCATCCCTCGTTGGTTGGCCTTTCTGGAGCTTTTGGTTTGTTGTAGTTTCCACCTCTAGAGATTCCCTTCTTCCTTATGAGAAAGTTTCTAAATTCTTTGGTAATCATGGCCATCTCATCTTCCTCCAGATCTGCTCCCTCAGTAATTCTCACTGCTAGACTCCTTTCCTTCTTTGGAGCATCCATTTTCATTGTCTGCCTTCTAAGTTCATAGGCGGTGAGGTTTCCAATTAGCTCGTCCAATCTAAGGGTTGCCATATTTTTGGATTCCTGGATAGCAGTGATTTTACTTTCCCAGGAAACTGGTAAGACCTTTGTCAGGATCTTCTCTACCCTGTCCTCTTCAAGAATGACTCTACCAAGAGACTTAAGTTCATTGGTCAGAGTTGTGAACCTTGTGTACATTTCTTGAATTGTCTCTCCTTCTTTCATAGTAAAGTTTTCATACTGAGAGTATAGTAGAGTACCTCTTGATCTTTTCACTTGAGGTGTTCCTTCGTGAGCTACTTGTAAGGTATCCCAGATTTCTTTGGCAGTGGTGCAGCTTTGAATCCTACTATACTCGTCTGGACCTAGTCCACAAACTAGCCACTTTTTGGCCTTAGCATTTTTCTCCCATTTCTTCAGATCCTCAGCAGTGCAGTCAGCTCTAGTTTTTGGTACATCTTCTCCTTCAACAATCTTCTTCATGGTGGCTAGAGGACCATCAGTGATTATGTCCCAAAGTTCATAGTCTTCTCCAATCAAGTGATCCTTCATCCTGTTCTTCCACCAGGAGTAATACTGGCCATTAAAGAGTGTTGGCCTTGCAGTTGATTGACCCTCCCAGTTTCCAGGTGGTGCACTCATTTTGATCTTTTCCAAGGTGTTAGCCTTTTCAAGGATAACCAACTATGATATCAATTGATGTTTTATGCGTCAATACCACACAAGAAGAGGGGGGGTGATTTGTGTGGTGTCCAATTTTCGAGTGTTGTCGTTATAGAAGAACCTGGTTCTTCTTGGTGTTCCAACTTCTACAGTTTGCGAAAAAGTAACTGTAAAATATAAAGAACACATCAATTTTATGTGGAAAAACACCTGGCTCAAGGTGAAAAAACCACGACCTACTTTCCAATAGGATTTTTCCAAACTCTACACTATGTCAACGAGCCAAACAACATTTACAAAATAAACTCTTTTGTAAACCTAAGGACTAACTCTAATCCCTTTGTGGCAAACTAGCCTCTAGCTATTTGCGACAAACTTCAAGTTACCTCTAAATTGAACAGTGTGTACCTATTACAATTGCTTTTTGATAAAGCTGAAAGATACAATATGTAATCACCTACTACAAACAACTAGACTCAAAAGACAACAGATGGAACTGGTTCTTCTAGCTAGTTCAAGTAGCTTTTGTGTCGCACAAGGATTCTGCTTGCCAAATTGCTTTGGTAATTTTTCTTTCAGTTTTTGTTTCACTTCTGTGTTTGTGCGTTCTTTTTTCAGCAGGAATGCTTCAACATTTTATATAATCAGTAGCTGAGACATTTTCGTTCAGTTCTAATGCAACTCTTCCTTGGTGGAAGAGTTTGAGTTTGTCTCAACTTCCTTGATCTCGATTCTGTCCTACCTGAAATCAAACTCCATCTTCTTATCAATTTGCAACCTATTCGCTTAGGAGATAACTCTTAGTTCTAGATAACCTCTTAGTTCACAGATAATGTTTATCTCCTGTGCATGGACGCTTCTCGTGCCAATGGGTCTGTTTGACTATGTTTGCCCTGATGGACCTGGTTCAACTGAGTTGGAATTTGTCAATCTTCAAAACCATGCAGTGCCTTGATTTAACATTCCTACTGACGCATATAGAGTGTGGAGGTTTGTTTCGGGGTTGCACTCCAGTATTCAGGCTAGTACCCTGGAGGTTGAGATAGGGACTTCTTATTAGTTAGTAGTAGAGATTGCTCGAAGGATTGAGGGTTACCTCACAGGAGTAGAGAGCAGATGCAGCGGGACAAGAGGTCCCATTTTTTTGGAGAGTTCAGAGGCGCCCCGACTGGGGGCAGAGGTCAGTTCAGGAGTGGTCAGACTAGTAGGCCCATATATTCAGCACCACCGCCTCCTCGGGTGTTCCAGCGCGACCCTATTTCACTGCTATGCCAGAGAGTTCTTACCGCCCACCAGCTATCCAGGGTTCTTTCAGTGGGTACTCCGGCCATCAGGGTTCTTCCAGTGCCTACTTCAGTGCCATGCCAGAGAGTTCATACCGCCCACCCGCTCATAAGGGTTCTCCCAGTAGATATTCGGTCCATCAGGGTCAGAATTCAGGGCAGCAGCCCACCGCTCCTAGAGGTTGTTATCAGTGCGGGGATCCTGGACACATGAAGGGATTTTTCCCCAGACTTCAGGGCAAGGCAGTGCAACAGAGTCAGCAACCCCTGATTACAACACCAGTAGCCGCACCATCCGGCCGTCCAAAGGTGAAGGGCAGGTGGGTAAGGGTCGTCGTAGATGTGGAGGTCAGGCAGGCGGAGGCCATCTAGGTGGCACTCCAGCAAGATTCTGTGCTTTCCCGGCCAGACCAGATGTAGTGACCTCAGATACCGTGATCACAAGTATTATTTCTGTCTGCGATGGGGATACTTCGACACTATTTGATCCAGGGTCTACCTATTTGTATGTATCATCTATGTTTGCTCATTTTCTGGATATTTCTCGTGGGTCCTTGGATACTCCTATTTATGGGTCCACTCTTGTGGGTGATTCTGTTGTTGTGGATTAGATCTATCGGTCCTGTGTGATCACATTCTGTGGTTACGAAACTAGAGAGGATCTTCTGTTGCTTGATATGACCGACTTTGAGGTCATCCTAGGCATGGATTAGTTATCCCTATATCACGCCATCCTTGATTTCCATGCCAAGACTTTACCTTAGCGATGCCAGAGTTGCCTATATTGGAGTGGAAGGGTTGTTTGGCTTATCTAGCCTATGTTCGGGATACTACCGTAATTGATTCAGTACCAATGGCCCGGGAGTTCTCCGATGTGTTTCCTCTAACCTTCCTGGAATACCATCCATATCATGATATCGATTTCTGTACTGACTTGGCTCCAGGTACCAAGCCTATATCTATCCCACCATATCGTATGGTTCCGAAAAAGTTGTAGGAGTTGAAGCAGCAACTTGAGGAGTTGCTAACAAAGGGCTTCGTCCGAACAAGTGTGTCACCTTGGGGTGCGCCAGTATTATTTGTGAAGAAGAAAGATGGGACCATGCAGATGTGCATTTATTACCGCTAGTTGAACAAAGTTACCATTAAGAACAAGTACCAATTGCCGCATATTGATGATTTGTTTGACCAATTGCAGGGTGCTAGGATGTTCTCTAAGATCGACTTGCAATCGGTGTACCATCGGTTGAAGATTCGAGACTCGGATGTTCCGAAGACTGCTTTCCATACTAGATATGGCCATTATGAGTTCCTAGTGATGTCCTTCGGCTTGACTAACACCTCCGCGACGTTTATGCATTTGATGAATAGGGTGTTCATGCCTTATATTGATTCATTTGTCATTGTCTTCATTGATGACATTTTGATTTACTCTCGTAGCATGGAGGAGCACAAGCAACATTTGAGAGCGGTGCTTCAGACCTTGCGGGAACAGAAGCTATATGCTAAGTTCTCCAAATGTGAGTTCTGGATAGATTCCGTAGCATTCTTGGGGCATGTTGTATCACGCGAGGGAATTAAGGTGGATCCCAAGAAGATTGAGGCAATTCAGAGTTGGCCTCGTCCCACTTCGGTGACTGAGGTCAGGAGCTTCTTGGGGTTAGCAGGCTATTATCGCCGGTTTGTGGAGGGTTTCTCATCTATTGCATCACCTTTGACTAGATTTCTCCAGAAGGGTGCTCAGTTCCGTTGGTCCGATGATTGTGAGGCGAGCTTCCAGAAGCTCAAGACAACTTTGACTACAACACCAGTCTTAGTATTGCCTTCCAGTTCGGGGATGTATATCGTGTATTGCCACGCTTCATGTGTTGGCTTGGATTGTATATTGATGCAAGAGGGGCGAGTTATTGCATATGCTTCATGTCAGCTGAAGCCCTATGAGAATAGTTATCCTGTGTATGATTTGGAGTTACCCACGATTGTTCATGCTCTTAAGATCTGGAGGCATTATCTTTATGGGGTGTCCTGTGAGGTTTACACTGATCATCACAGCTTGCAGCATTTGTGCAAGCAAATGGATCTCAATTTAAGGCAGCGTAGATGGCTTGAGTTACTGAAGGATTATGACATCACCATTCTTTATCATCCGGGCAAGGCGAATGTGGTCGTGGATGCCTTGCGTAGAAAGGTAGAGAGTATGGGTAGCTTGGCATTCATTTCAGCGGAGGAGAGGCCATTACCGTTGGATATTTAGTCTTTGGCTAACAAACTTGTGAGGTTGGATATTTCAAATCCCAGCCGAGTTCTTGCATGTGTCGTTGCCCAGTCTTCACTATTGGAGAGATCAAGGCTCGACAATTTGATGATCCACACTTGATGGTTCTCAGAGAGACGGTACTACTGGGTAGTGCCAAGGAGGTTTCTATCCGCGAGGATTGTGTTCTGCGACTCTAGGGTCGTCTATGTGTTCCTAATGTCGATGGCTTGAGGGAGAGGATTCTAAAGTAGGCGCACAGTTCCCAGTATTCCATTCATCCAGGTTCTACGAAGATGTATCGCGACCTGAGGCAACATTATTGGTGGCGACGGATGAACAAAGACATAGTAGAGTATGTAGCTAGATGCCTAAATTGCTAGCAAGTTAAGTATGAGCACCAGAGGCCAGGAGGCCTACTCCAGTAGATGCCTATACCTGAGTGGAAGTGGGAGCGCATTACTATGGATTTTGTAGTTGGGTTGCCATAGACTTTGTGGAAGTTCGATGCAGTTTGGGTCATTGTTGACAGATTGACCAAGTCGGCACACTTCATTCCGGTTGTGACTACGTATACTTCAAAGAGGCTGGCCCGGATTTATATTTAGGAGATAATTTGGTTTCATGGTGTGCCTCTTTCCATCATATCACACAGAGGCCCTCAGTTTACTTGCATTTCTGGAAGGCAATACAAAGTGAGTTGGGGACCCGTATAGAGCTCCGCACAGCATTTCATCCACAGACCGACGGGTAGTTGGACATGCTTAGAGCATGTGTGATTGACTTTGGAGGGTAGTGGGATCGATTCATGCCCTTGGCCGAGTTTGCTTACAACAAAAGCTATCAGTCCAGCATCAAGATGGCTCCATTTGAAGCTTTATATGGTCGGCGATGTCATTCTCCCATCGGGTGGTTTGAGCCCAGTGAGGCTATGTTGTATGGTACTGATTTGGTGAAGGATGCCTTGGAAAAGGTAAAGTTAATTCATGAGCGAATTCGCACAGCACAGTCCAGGCAGAAGAGTTACGCGGATCAGAAAGCGCATAATATATTATTTATGATGTGTGAGAAAGTTCTCTTGAAGGTTTCATCGATAAAGGGAATCATGAGGTTCGGGAAAAAGGGCAAGTTGAGCACAAGGTTTATTGGCCCATTTGAGGTGTCGAAACGAGTTGGGGAGGTTGCTTACGAGCTTGCTTTGCCGCCCAGCCTATCGGGAGTTCATCCAGTTTTCCACGTATCTATGCTCCGGAGATATCATGCCAACCTGTCCATGTGTTAGACTTCAACACGATTCAGTTAGATGAGAGCCTGGGTTATGAAGGGGAGCCAGTTGCCATTGTTGATAGGCAGGTTCACCAATTGAGATCCAAGAGGATTCCCGCGGTAAAGGTCCAGTGAAGGGGCCAACTAGTCAAGGATGAGACTTGGGAGTCCGAGGAGAACATGCGGAACATATATCCACAATTATTCAGCACTCCATGTATGATTCTAGACACGTTCAAAGACTAACGTTTGTTTAAGAGGTGGAGAATGTAACGACCCGATTGGCTGTTTTGTGTTTTAGAGCCCTGTTTCCCTGAATAAGACTCCCGTACGTGCTTTTACTGCTTAATGACTTGCGAGGATGGTTGGTTAGGAATTTGGAAGGGTTCAGGTTGAAATCGGAACACTTGGTTCCTTAAGGTTGGCTAAAAAGGCTAAGTTTGACTTCGGCCAATGTTTTGAGTAAATGACCTCGGAATCGAGATTTGACGGTTCCAATAGGTTTGTATGATGATTTCGATCTTGGGAGTATGTTCGGATCAGGTTTTTGATGACTCGGGAGTGTTTCGGCGCCTAATAGTGAAAGTTGGTTCTTTGAAGGTTTTAAAGTTATTCAAATTTGGTTTGGAGTAGGTTTTGGTGATATCGAAGTACAAATAGGATTCCTATATCGAAAAAGTTCCGTAATTTCATTTATGACTTGCACGCAAAATTTGGTATCATTCCGAGTAGTTTAAGTATGTTTTGGCACGTTGGGAGTAAGTTAAAAGAACTTGAAGTTCATATTTTTTATTCAATTGGTTTGGGGTGTGATTCGTAGTTTTAATGTTGTTACATGCATTCCGAGAGCTCGATCAAGTCCGTTTTATGATTCCACACTTGTTGGTATGTTTGGACGGGGCCTCAGGGCCCTAGATGCCGTTCGGACGATGCGCGGATTGAGTTTTGAACTCAAAAAGGTTGCTGCTTGCACCGGTTCTCGTGTAACCGCGCCTGCGAGTTTTGGGCCGTAGGTGCGAGCTCGCAAGTGCGAGCCCATGACTGCAGAAGTGTCCCGGCTTAGGCTGCCCAGCCATCACAGAAGCGGAAGAAGGACCGCACCTGCGAAGACGCAAATGCGAAGGCAGGCAAAGCAAGAGCGGGCATTGTTGCAGATGCGCCCCTTTTGTCGCTAATGTGTGTCCGCAGGTGTGATCGCTTGAGCGCAGAAGTGAGAGGAGGCAGCCTGGCCTTGGTCCGCACCTCTGCGATTTGGTCCGCAGAAGCGGAATCGCAAATGCGTCCATGGCACACAAGTGCGAAAAATCGCTGAGGCAGACCACTTCATTTAATACGGGACTTGGGGGCATTTTTGCTCATTTCTTACACTTCTTGGGGGTGATTTTAGAGCTGGTTAGAGAGGGATTTTCATCAAGTAATTGGGATAAGTAATTCCTAACAAATGTGAGTTCAATACATAGCTTTTATGGGTAGATTATAACATTTAAATTCGTGGAAATCATGGGTTTAGGTGAAAACCTAAATTTTTGATAAAAATGAGATTTAATCACGAAACTTGTTATGGAATCTAGTAAAGATCATACATTTGGGTTCATGAGGTTATGGGTAACAACTTTCTTCGAAAATTTCCAGAATCCGGGCACGTGAGTCCCAGGGTGAATTTTAGGAATCTTACATTTAGGGTTAGGTAACCTCTTTAATAGTTGTAATACAAACTTTTGAGCATGTATTGATTAGTTTATATACTATTTGATTAGTTTTGGATTGTTCGGCACCAAATCGAGAGTTTGAGCATAATCTTGGACCGGAATGTAGGCGTTGAGGCGAAGTAAGTCTCTTTTCTAACCTTGTAAGAGGGAAATAACCCCATAGGTTAACCTAATCAATATGTACTTCTATTTGTGGTGGGCTACGTACGCACGAGGTGACGAGAGTCTGTGCATAGCTACTATTCATGCTTGTCTGGGTAGATTCAGATTCACACCTTGCTTTGTTGATATTGTCGCTTGTTTATGCTTACTAATTATCTAGAATAAATTTGAGGTTGAGGCTTTCAATATTTTAAAAGTTACTAGTTGAATTTCTTATTTTAAGATAATTGAGGGAGATTATGATGACTAGAGAAAAATCTATGATCAACCGCGTCGTAAATATATTCCGCGAGCGGGTAAATTCAACTACTTTTATGGGAGCGGGCCGTTCGCCTCGACAGGTTAATAGATGCATCTATGGTTCATGTCGTTCGACCCTCGACAATGCACAATATATGTATATGTATATTTGGATCAGGTCGCATGTCCACGGCATAATTCGTACATAAAAATACTGGAGGCCCTTTCATATTTAATATTGCTTCATTGGCTTGAGAGGTGAAATGGTTAGATGGGGGAGATGACTTGGTTCCTACTTGTGATAAAAGGATTGCTTTATTTGTTCTCATGCTCTGAGTTCTATTTTCATATTTATAAAGCATTTTTAATTAGAACTTCATATTATTATATTGTTGGTCCATAATAAGTGTGGAAGTCGACCCATCGTCACTACTTCTTCAAAGTTAGACTAGATACTTACTGGGTACATGTTGTTTATGTACTCATGCTACACTTTTGTAGTTGATGTGCAGGACTTGAGGCAGGTGCATCTGGATATCGGTGCGACACACACTATTGACTTCTGGTACGAGACTATACGACGAGCTGCCCTTCCGAGCCGTTCTGCAGCAGCTGAAGTTTTTCTGTTGTTATTATTCTGTCTATTTTTATTTCAGACAGTAAAAGTAGTAAATCTTTTGCATATTTTACTAGTAGCCCATACTCTTGTGACCCCAGGTCTTGGCACACACTAGTAGACTCTTAGTTTTGGTTTTATTTTATTGATCATAATTGCACTTATTAGCTTTCGTGTTACTTATTTCTATAAATTCACTATTTCTTGAACCTTTTAAAATTTAAAGAAAGTTTGATTACTTTAAAAAGAGAAATCACATAGTTTGCTCACTGTTGGCTTGCCTGGCATCGACGCTGGGAACCATCACGGCTTAAAGTGGAATTGGGTCGTGACAGGCGGAATACCTAAAAACCACCCTAAACTTGACATGGATTATTAGTTACACCACTAAATTATTTGTGGTCTTAATTATCCCCCTGAACTTAGCCTTTTGAGAGACATTACCTCCCTGAACGCTGATGTGGGAAAGAGTATGGGTGCACTCTCTTTTAAGCGTGTGGGAGTGAAGAAAAATTAAAAAATTAACTTCCTAGTAGGTTAATTTTTTAATTTTTAATTGTTAGTCATATATAATGATTTATTTGTTACAACTATGTATTTCTTTTTTGCTTCATCTTAACATATAATGTGGAGTTTACTCTAACTTTTACTCTTTTTAATTTCTTCTATAGATATAATGTCTTTTGTTCCAACTGCATTTTTTTTTTTGTGGCCAAATTTGTAAAAGTTTGGTTGGAACTCCATCATTTTAGCCAAATAAAACACTTTTAGCAAAACAATAGAGTTGTGTATTTTTTGTTATTTTTTTCTTTAGATATAATGTCTATTTATTTTAATTGTGTATTTTTATTTTCGAGTCAAATCAGTAAAAAAGACAAAAGGTACAACTATATTATTTTTTACGAAATAAAAAGGTATAGCCAAAATAATGTAATGACTATTTATTTTAACTGTGTATTTTTACTCTTTCTGGTAATATCGGTAAAAAAAAATATTTTTAGAGCTCCATAATTTAGAGCTATACAAAAAAATTATGGCCAAAATAATAAAAATCAAACTATAAATTTTTTATATATTTTTAGATGCCTTGACTATTTATTTCAACTGTATATCTTTATTTTCAGGTCAAATTCAAAAAATAATAATTAAAACTTTGTTATTTTTAGCAAAATAAAATAAATTAGTCTAAATAATGTAGTTCTAACCAAGTTTTATTATAATTATTATTCGAAAATGATTATCTAAAAAAGTAACACACTTAAAAATGTATAAATTTCAACAAATGCCACATGGACAGGAAAATTCACGTGATAAACGAGTGCATGCTACTTTCCTAGGATGAGATTTTCCAAAAGACTTACAACTATCCTATAATTAAGTATAGAGAATAATTAAGACATATAAATACGTCAACGACGTAATCAATAATACGTGTTTAGGAGGATTTTAAGGTATTCTGCACGAAGGAAAAGGTAAAATCATACACGTGATTTCATGAGATAACATCATGTGCTCATAATAGGGCAGTGGAATTGGGGTCTCTACAGCTTTTCCAATGAGCCCCTTTTGTGAAACAGACAAAAATAAAAAAAAATCTCTTCACTTTCAAAGTCACAAAGAGCTTCATCTTCATCCCCAAATACCCATTCACTTATTCAGAAATGACCATCAAGCAAATGAGGAGCTCTGAGATTTTCTGAAATAGGCAGTTCTTTTTATGAAATCGCTGATAAGAATCTTTTTCTTAGTTTCATGCAAAAAAAATGGAACAATCAGAACGTCAAATATGCAACTTCTCTTCTATTTCTTGGTGTACCTGTATTTCATGTTTATGTAAATTGTACAGTTTTTTTCCTTTAACTGATTTGCTTCAGATCTTCTGTGTGCGCTGGTGGGACGCAAGGTGCGCCAAGGCGTACGCCCGAGTGGTTTGAGCGTGCGTTCTGTGGATATGCGCCCCCACTGTCGCCTCGGTTTGATGAAAAGTGATGCAACCCATTATTTAAAAATTAATAAAAATAAATATATTTCATAATTCTATTAAATATTACAAGCACGTTTGAATTAGCTGATTGTAAATAGTTGATAAGCTTGAAGTGATTGAAAAATATTTTTAAGTGCTGAAACTGATTTTTTAAATTAGCACTTACTTATTTGAATAGATGTGCTGAAATTGATAATAAGCAGTTGATATGTTTGATAGAAAAATGCTGACAAATTATTCTTTTATTAAAATTATTAAAATATCCTTAAAAACTTTACAAACGATTATAAATTAAAAAGTTTCTTTGTAAAGAAAAAGATGAACAACGAATATGGAATGAAAAGGAAGTTAGAAAATTTATTTAGGGAAAATATTTTGTGATTTAGGAAATATTATTAAGGATAAATTAGTAAAAGCCTTGGTTAAACTAAAAGTGCTCATAAGTTGGGGATGACCAACTTATGACTTATGACTGATTTTAGCTTATAAGCACTTGATTTATAAACGCTTGGTGTTTACCGAACGCGCAGATAAGCCAAAAAAATACTTATAAGCTAATTTGACCAGCTTAAAAAGTTAGCTAAACACCCTCTACATCTCATGAGATGAACCCAATATATTTTTATATTTTTTTAAAAAAAAATTCAATATAAAATCTTAAAAAATATATATGTAAAAATCATATATTTGTATGTCGATTAAGTTCGAGTTTTTATTCAATATCAAATCAAACCAAGCCAAACCTAATCAAAATTTTTAATTGATTTAATTTGACTTTTCAATTTGATACGATTTTTCAGTTCAATTAGAACACTCCTAACTACGATTATCCTCGTTAGATCGGAAATAAGGTAGGATTGACGATAGCTCTCGGGACTCTAGTAAGGTTATGCTAGCGTGCTATTTCGTTGTAGGTTTGGTTTTAGCCTTGGTAGCAAAGCTTGATTTTTACATAGTTATGTTATGTGAAAGACGAGACAAGTGAAATGCACGAAATATTATATACTATCGAGATATATACTATTAATTATCGATTTGGTTTAAATATAATATTTATTATAAAATAATTATTTTTCAGTTTTAATAAAATTTTAAATAGATCATATATTAGTCTGTGTCTTTTGCTTATATAATAGATGATTTAGTGTATAAAGTTTAGTTTATACACAGAAGAATAATCATCGGTTTTTATAAGTATAAAATTTGAGTTCACAATCTAATGATGGAATTGGACAAACCATCAGGAATGATTATTGCACAAGATTAAACATAATTTATCTTGATTATGGGAATGGTTTAATTCCAACTTCTTGTGCTAATACATTTAGTATATATTGAACGAACCAAGTAGAGATAAGTATTTTATACTGACTTAATAAATTAAACTCTCTAGCCATTAATGTACTTATACTCTTAAACTTGATATAATTAGTATTAGCTGTGTATATTATTATTATTTTGATTTATTAAAAGGCGAGATTCTTTCGTGAGTCAATATGCCTGGTAAATTGGACAATAATAATGTACATTGGCGAAGTCATAGTTAGTTGATGGATTCATGTCTTGGTTTAGAGATTGATGATACACCTTTATGAAAGCTTATAAATTTACATGTGTAAACCCGACCGAAGAATTTTGTATCCGACACATGAAATAAGTTAAGTGAAAGTCTAAAGGAAATAATCAATAAATTAAATCGTCGGTAATTTAATTTAACTGATTAGTATCTGAATCTTAACATGGGGATTTAAATAAGATTTAATGGATGAATTTCAAAATTGAATAAGGAGTGCAATTACGAATTTTTAGTGGAACAATTCGTAATTAATTATGGTGGATATTAATTTTAAAAATTATAAACTAATTCCATAATCGAAAGCCTTGTTAATTAAATTATGTGGTCTCTGTTGTGCCTAAATAATAGAAAATAAAGGAATCATTTTTCTGGTGGAAAAGAAAATCCAACATGTTTTGAAAAAGATTTTAACCCTTAAAACTTGTGCTATAAATACATAAGGTTTTCTACCTAAAGAAGGTGAACAAAAGTAGCCGAAAATTTCAGCCTATTTTTCTAGAAATTTTGCCCACACGAAACGGATATTATTTAGGTAACACAGTAGAAGACCGTGGAACGTTTGGAGATCGTGATCGTACGGGTGGTGGAGATTTCAACGAGATGGTGTGAAAATAAAGGCTCTCATGACTAAAGAGCCGTATTCACGCTTCAAGAGATAACTCATAAAATCTCGTTTATACTAGTTATTTAGATTACATGTGATTTTGATATTGAGATTACTTCCGTTGCATATAATAATCCATCAATATCTACTTTTCAGAGTAGTGTTGCAATTCAAGTAAGGTTAGAGTTCACTTTCAGATTAATAGGGTTGATTTTTTTTTTTTTTTTTTTTTTTTGGTTTNTTTGCGGTTTTAGATTTTAGCTTATAAGTTAGGCTGTTTTTTTATTATTATTATTATGTTTATGTCAAATTTCTTTAATAATTTATTATAAAAATCATAATCATCTTGAAATATGATAATTGTAAGTATAAATGCAAACCCTTTTTTATAAAGAAAAGGTATTACAATTTACAACAAGAAAAAAGAAAATAGAGTAACATATAGTTATAAGAAACTAGTCATTACACTTTACAAGTTCAATTCTAAAAGTAGTGCAACATTGTGTGTAGTACCAAAGACCGTGAGTACTTTCTTATTTACTAAGCAAGTAAGATTGCTTTCCCAAACTTCAACTATATCACTACCTAAAAAAAATAGGACTATTGCAACGGTTCAAAAACTGTTGCAATAGGTAGTAAAACCGTTGCCATAGATCTATTGGGACGGTTTGGGACCGTTACATTAGCTCGCGTGCCAATAGGCCTACTGCAACGGTTTTTTTGCAACAGTTCGAAATTGGTCGCAATAGGTCTATTTATTATAACAGATTAAGAACCGTCGCGACCCTTCTACTGCGATGATTATTCTTTCAAATGTGACGGTTCAAAACCGTTGCAATTGTCATTTTTTGCAACGATTGTAGCGGCTATTGCAACGTGTTTTTGATGCAATAGCAACGGTTATTAGAGGTCTTAAGAGCTATTGCAACGGTTTTTAAGAGCTATCGTAACGGGTTTTGCCTATTGCAATGGCATGATGGTATATTACAATAATTATTTATTTATATATATACTTAAATTTATATAAATCACAAAAGAAACTATGCAACAACAAAGTCATAATCCAAATAATCAAGTAGTGTTATCTTTTATTAAAGAAAAATGTACAATACTATTTGACAACTTCAAGAGTTGACATACATAAGTTTGCAGAACTTCTAAAATAAAAAATTCCTAGAACATCTGAAGACCTTGCAACCATCAACCAATATCTAAAGTACTTCACTGCTCTTGTCTACTCCTCATTCATTTGCTTTACCTACAAAACCATCAAAAAACTAAGTTATATTGGATTTGTTTGCATGGCGATCAATTAAAAAGGATCAGATCGATCTCACATGGAAAGGATAGCAACATGCACAAGATTAACATACAGTTCAATTTAACCAATTTAACAATATGTCAATAGATATGCAAGTTGTTAGGGGCTACCATCCAAATAATATCCAATTGAGTCCGACTTAAGGAGTATACGTTGCATGTGACAATATTAAATATGGTAGGCAAGTGTTAAGAAAAAGGCCGCAACTTCATATTTTAGGAAAAAACAGTCGAATGAGAAACACCAAATTTCATACGGCAAGAACACTTCTTCATACTAATATGCGCCAGCAAAAAAACCTTAATTTGTTGTAATAAGCATCTTCAATAACTCCAAGTAATATAAATAGAAGCTATTAAAAGTAGAAACAAAATTACTGTCCACAGCTTCAGGTTGTTAGTTTCATACTCAACTTCACACATTCATATCCAACAATTAGTTTCAATAATTAATTGCTAGAGAGTACACCTAATACATTCTTATCACAAAATTGAAACACGAAGAATAGTTTTAACATGATAATGCAGTAGTATTGCAGTATCAACAAACGAATTGATATTAACACAAAAAAGATGAAGTTGCAGACTTAACTTGTATAATTAGCAAGATGTAAGAATAGTAAAGGTATCGTATACATTATGCAATAAAAAGTTGAGAACTTCACACTGCTACATGAGTAATATTATGCTACATGCCACTTTACATGTGTAGGTATTTTTAAAATACCAAAAGCACAAGACATAACTCACTTATAAATGAAGTACACAACATCAACCAACAGCTAGGTTTCATGGTGTATCCATGTTTGAGCTTCTCTTCATGAACGAACACACAATTTTCTTTACGGTATATGTTACACCCCATGTTTTTGTACGCGAAAGTACGTGGTAAGTCAATTGATGTAAGATCGAAAATGAGATCCTCTTTAAAGTCTATAAAGTAATTTAATATTTTTACACCCCGTACTTCAGACGTCACCGTCATTATAGGATTATCTACTGTAAACTCAAAAAAGGACGAAATCTTTCTACAAGGATAAGAAAGGTTTACTGAAGTCTTAAGTAAGTTAAGATAAATATAAGACTTTCTAATCACGATTTAAATGAGTTTAAAGTCATGATATGATTATATATGATGTTTGGATATCAATTATAAAGTTTGGGAAAAATAGCGATTTAAGTTGCGGAAAAACCGACTAAGGATTTTTCTTGTAATGAAGCGTTTTGAAGATAACATTTCATGTATTATATGAGGTATTTATGGGACATATCATATACCAAAATGAAGGTCTTGGAACATAATTTCTAATGGTCAAAACCATTTATTCATACGACATCGGGGTAGAGAAATATGAATTTTTAAAGTAGGGTCACCAAGTCACGTTGTCGCACTTAGGAGAAACTGGCAGGTTTATTGGCCAATCTGCGACGCAGTTTTCTCCCAATATATTGAGAGTTACATGGAGATCTTTATATGGAATTAAATATCTATGTGTCTAGTTTCCAACTCTACAAACCGTTTGCCAATACGATATAGGAGTAGAGAGATACAAGTGTCCGAAGTGGCACTGCTCAAGTAGCCAAGCAGGCATCCCCTTATATCTGGTCAACAATATAGATGTTACTCACACAAAAAATATTCTCAATATCTCCAAAATCATCCCTAACATATTTAAATATCACAAGAACCAAACTCAAGGAAACAACAACTCAAATCATCATCAAAGATGTTAAAGACTACAAGAGAATGCTTCTATGGTGTTGTGGTGTGATTGACAACTATTGTGAGCTAAGTTGAGATGAGATTTCGAGTTTTAGCTGCTATCCGAGGTATGTATAACATCTTCTTGATTGTGCCTAAGGTAAATCTTGTGTTGGTTGTGTTGTTTGAGAGAAAAACCATAAGATGCACTTGAAGGAACATGGAATACGATTGTCTTTTTGGTTGGACTGTTTTGTGGCTAAATATATGGATTGTGATGGCTTAAAATTATGAGAAATAATTTTATAATTTGGTGGCTTCTGTGGTTAAGCTTTCCTAGGTGTTAATTAAGTTGATTGAAGAAGAAAATATACAAAATAAGTGATTCGCGATAAAAATTAAGGTGCTAGACGTATGAGGCTTTTTTGGAAGGCATTTTGTGGATGTTTTAAACTAGAAATAATATGGTACACATAAGTATGATGTTCTGAAGCGTGTAAACTAATTTATGGAATGAGAGTTGGATTCAATTTATATCTTGTTATGAGTAAAAACGAGCTTGCCGCTCAATATGATTTTAAAGATAATCGGAGAAACTCATATTGGATTATATTCGTGTTGTTGTTATTGTTGGTTATAGTTGTTGTTGTTGGGATGGTGATGACCCTAAGTGGTCTTTGGGATGTATTAAAAATAGGGGAGTTGCTGACCGATTTTCCTTAAGTCATACGACTAGCCAAATACGATGGTATGACATTATATGTTAACGGCAATATCATTTCACTTGTTGTAGATGCAAAAAGTTGTGTTGATCTTGGTTGAGTAATAAGGAAGAGATCATACGGGTATGTTAAGGATAAGCCCTTCTTTCATTTTGGAACAATCTCGTAATTACATGTGTCTGTTAACGAGGCATAAAGAGAAGTTCATACTCCCGAATTTATATACATTATCCTAGTCTCATAAGTTACAGTATTCTCTCTTATCGGTTGGCAGGTCCCTATTGGGCAACCTCTAATCAGACAGTAAGTTATATACCGAGCCTACTGTGGCCGAGCTCCTATGAGCGAGCCAGATTGGCCGAGATACAGAACCTAGTATGGCCAAGCGCCTATGAGCGAGCCTACTACGACATAGCAGTTATATATACCGAGACCTATAAGGCTGGACAACTATTTTACTTACTATATTGAGAAAGTTGAGTCAGTATCAACAGGTAAGCATAACTTCAGATTATCTTTGACTCCCAGTTACTTCCAGCTATTATATTATCAGTTCAGTTTCAGCTTTCAGTTATTCTGTTGCCTTACATACTCAGTACATTATTTGTACTGACGTCATTTTTATTGTGGAAGCTGCATTCATGCCTGCAGGTATAGGTAATAAGTTTGACGAGCCCTCATAGTCCACGAGGTTAGCATTCAGCGAGGGATTGATAAGAATCCACTTCATTCGGAGTGCAGCCGAGTCTATAAGTCATCGTGTCAGAGTTATGCTACAAACATATGGTTAGGTCGGAGCCCTGTCCCATTTGATGTTGAATAATCTTAGAGGCTTTATACACACATAAGTTTATTATGTACAGCATGTCAGAGGCCATATATATATATATATATATTCATGTGTTAAGTACGGTGGTTCGCTGATACAGTGTTTCCCACTTTCAGTTGTATAGTATGAGTTGTGGCCATGTTGGCCCATGATAGTTATAAAAGAAATGAGTTCAGTCAACTCGACCTATGTATGTTCTAGTTTTGGTAGAACGATCATGAGTTACAAAGTGGTTCGCTCGGGCCAGCACGACACCGGGTGCCAGCCACGCCTCCCCAGGTTTAGGGCGTGACAAAGTGGTATCAGAGCAGTTCTGTCCTAGGGAGTCTACAAGTTGTATCTAGTAGAGTCTTGTTTATGAGTGTGTTGTGCACCACACTTATAAGCAAGAGGCTACAGGGCATTAAGGACTATCACTCTTTCTTCTTACTCTAGATCGTGTGGTAGAGCTCAGCTATAAGAATTCGAACTCCTAAATTCTATTTTATTCGTAATACAACGATAACTACATCCAGAAAGACAGTTGGTAAGTTATTGAATGTGGTTGTGGAAGAGTTGAGTCAGACGAACTCGATTTTACACCATGCTTATGTTGAGTAAATGTGAGGTATTCAGCAGATCATGGGTGTAGTAAGATGTGTAAGCTTCTTGATAAGGATTCTAAGGCAAGAATACCTATCCACTTGTATAGTAAAAAGGATTAAGAGAATCGGAAGGTAGACACAAATTTTAGCAAGCAAAAGAAGCAAGGTGAAGAAGGGTACAGATAAATATTTACCTTATTATGACTCCAACCCCGAGTAAAAAAAAGGAATGTTCGGCATTCCGAAGAGCCAGTGAGATGAAGCAAGGGGAGCTAAAAGTGAAAGAACATTCTGCTAAAGTTTTCAGAATAAATTAATAAACAAAAATATTAGCCGGAGAATAAGAACAGAGTGAATGAAGCATTATGATTAAGATGTGATAAATGGATGATAATGATAAATCAAAATATGGCACGGTGACAGAGTCTATTGTCAAGTGAAGGAAAAGACAAGAGGTGACAGGCCTTGAGGCAATAAAAGAGTATAAGCCATAAAGTCACATCCCCATTTCAAAAAATGAGTTGGTGACTCCAACATGATTACCGGAAGGAAACGTTAGACCCCTAGAGTAATAGAAATCAGTATGGGATAGTGAATAAGATATACCGAAAATGAATTGGGGATCAGAAGATTTGATAATAGTCGACATCGTGAGAATTTCAGAGATCGCATTCCAGCAATAATAGAATAGACAACAGAAGAATGACCTTTAAAGTTCATACAGGAAGACGTTTTAAAGCAAGCGCGGTGAGCAGAGTTAAGCTTAAGCGACTAAGTGTGCCAATTACACTAAGTGTCACCCTTGTGCGTAAGAAATTCAATCATCCCTCGTATAGAAGGGTTACTGCAAGGCGAGTAAGATGTCAGTGGAGATGTGAAAAGAAAAAAAAATGCCAGATGAAGAGGTAACTATGGAATAGTAAAGGAAGAATGCGGTAAAAAGGCGAATGGAACGAGATTGCATTTATTCAAATCCTACACATATACTACGATTTCAAAACATTTTGCAAGCACGACGCCAGGGAGAGGCAGTAAGGGTTCCCCCGAGGTGTTATTGATTAATAAGGAGCTAGTGTGAGAGGTAAGTTAATACAAAGGATATAACCCAAGAGAGATTACATGGAATATAGATATGAGAATGGACCAACGAGTAGTTAGCAGTTGATTCATGAAGAGTCTAGTTATGGTTAGACAAGAGAATATAAATAAATCAACAGATCGTGCAAGATAAATGTATTGAACCCCAGCATATAGAATTTTGTCTAGCAGATATGAGATCGCAATTGTTGAAAAGAAAAAAAAATTCAGATAGGAGTTGGGATAATTAAAGGTATCGTATAAGTGTTACGAAAATATAGTTCCACTAAGGAGACAATCAAAATTTGAGTTTAGAAGTAACCCTACGAGCATTAGGGCACAGAGGTATGTAACTAAGGATATTTGTAGGTGAGTAAGAACATCGAAAATTCCTTCGATTATACAATATAACAAACTCGCAACTTAACAAGAGTTATAAGGTCTCCTTAAGTACTACACATAAAGACTAGCTGTGGAAAAATGGAAGAAGACTTCAACTTAAGCATAATGACATAAAGAAGAAATGGTCCTGTAACAATAGTCTCACTACAATATTGTATTACACTCCATAACAAAGTGGCACCATCATGGCTAATGAACGGGAAGTAAAAAAATCAAAGTTGATATTTGAGATCATATGAGTTACTGGAAATTCCAGTATTTGTGGGCAACAAGATTATCCAAGTATTCATGCAACAAGTGATAGAATGACCAGGAAAAGTCATTGCTTCCATTTAAAGACAACTGAGAAGGCACAAAAGGAAATCTATGGTGGCAGAAATTTAAAGGAAGATTTCGAGTAGTATAAATAGATATGTGTAGGTATCAAGCTAAAGTATGGTAAAACGACAAGGTTTTAGGTAGACAGGAGTAAGAATAAGAAAAGGTGAGTAAGAATGTGACGTGAATAGGTAAGTCCTCTGGATTAAACCCATCACAACAAGAGAGCTAATGGTTTTCATAAGTTATAAAAAGCTCAGTATAGCATGAGTGAACCCAGATGAGTTTAAGACTAGGAGAATTTCGAAGAGATGGAATGCTACCCTAGTGGTAGAATAAGGGTGTAATTGATAGATAAGAGGATGACACTTAGGACTTTGATTGGTAATGATTCAAAGAAAAGGGATTTCATGAATTGTACAGGATTAAAATACCACATAAGGTGAATCACATTGGGATGCTATGCAATACGGTTATTGAAGTATTGTATCACCCTTAGGTGGATCAGGAAAATCACTTCAGATGTTCTCCGATGAGACGTGAACCCTAGTGAAAATGTATTATGTAAGAGGTTTCAAGTTGTCAGTGGTAGATATAGATCAAAATTAAGGTGAATCAATAATAGATGGATGACAATTCCGAAGTATGAGAGGAGGTTATGATGCCATACTTTAGATGAACAGTAATAAGGAAGCATTAAAGGACTTAGATTTATATATATGGGATAAGCAGTGAGAGAGTAACTTGGATTTGGGTAGCATACCTCGGTAATAATAAACTGAAGTAAGTGTTATAGTACGGTATGACCTACCTAGATACACTAAATCCATAAGGACAGATAGCCAATGCTAGGAAACAAAATATAGCAATAGTCGTAAGTTCGGCAAAGTACCAAGCAAAAAACTTCAGTACACCTATATATGTTGCGATGGACATCTTGTCTAGTTCTGTATATGTTCACAAAGTGAGCCAAGAGATTGGCTAAAAGCTAGAGAAAAAAAAGAGAGAGAAGATCTGCACATAAAAGGACAGATTCATACAGGCTGCATCACAAAAGGTAGTCAAAATTACGAGATTGGAAGAATTCTTATCACAACTCGTGATGTGAGAAGAGGCCAAAAGGAGGGAATGCCCTGGTATTTAAATTTATTCATCGAACAATTTCGTAGATAGTAAGGACAATATTAAATTATTCACAAGATATGTAGCTTATGAGACTGATAAGCACATCGGGGGAATGATGTAACACCCCATGTTTTTGTACGCGAAAGTATGTCGTAAGTCAATTGATGTATGCTCGGAAATGAGATCCTATTTGAAAGTCTATAAAGTGATTTAATATTGTTACACTCCATATTTCATACGTCACCTTCATTAAAGGATTATCTACTGTAAACTCAAAAAAGGACGAAATCCTTCTACAAGGAGAAGAAAGGTTTACCGAAGTCTTAAGTAAGTTAAGATAAATATGAGACTTGATAATCAATATTTAAATGAGTTTAAAGTCATGATATGACTATATATGATGTTTGGATATGAATTATAAAGTTTGGGAAAAATCATATTTAAGTTGCAGAAAAACCGACTAAGGATTTGCCTTGTAATGAAGCGTATTGAGGATTACATTTCATGTGTTATATGAGGTCTTTTTGGGACGTATCATATACCAAAATGAATTTCTTGGAACATAATTTTCAAGGGTCTAAACCATTTATTCATACAATATTGGGGTAGAGAAATACATATTTTTAAAGTAGGGTCGCCAAGTCACGTTGCCGAACTTCGGAGAAACTGACAGGTTTATAGGCCAAGTTGCGACGCAGTTTTCTCCCAATATATTTAGAGTTACATGGATATTTATATGGAATTAAATCTCTATGTTTATGGTTTCCAACGCTGCAAACCGTTTGCCAATATGATATTGGAGTAGAGAGATACAAGTGTCCGAAATGGCACTGCTCAACCTGCCAAGCAGGCAGCTTACCCACCTGCTTGGAGAATTGAGGAGGTGGTCTTATCCCCTTATATCTCGTCAACAATACAGATGTTACTCACACAAAAACCACTCTCAAGATCTCCAAAATCAATCCTAACATATCTAAAGATCACAAGAACCACACTCAAGGAAATAACAACTCAAATCATCATCAAAGGTGTTAAAGACTACAAGAGAATGCTTCTATGGTGTTGTGGTGTGATTGAAGGCTATTGTGAGCTAAGTTGAGATGTGGTTTATAGTTGTAGCTACTGTCCAAGGTATGTATAACATCTTCTTGATTGTGCCTAAGGTTAATCTTGTGTTGGTTGTGTTTTTTGAGTGAAAAATCATAAGATGCACTTGAAGGAACATGAGATACGGTTGTCTTTTTGGTCGGACTGTTTTGTGGCTAAATATATGATTTGTGGTCGCTAGAAATTATGAGAAATAATTTAATAATATTGTGGCTGCTAAGGTTAAGTTTTCTAGGTGTTAATTAAGTTGATTGAAGAATAAAATATGAAAAACAAGTGATTGACGATAAAAATTAAGGTGCTAGATGTATGAGGCTGTTTTGGAAGGCATTTTGTGGATGTTTTAAACTAGAAATAATAGGTACACATAATTATGATGTTCTGAATCATGTAAACTAATTTATGGAATAAGAGTTTGATTCAATTTATATCTTGTTATGAGTAAAAACGAGCTTGCCGCTTAATATAATTGTTAATATAATCGGAGAAACTCATATTGGATTATATTGTTGTTCTTGCTATTATTGGTTATAGTTATTGTTGTTGGGATGTTGATGACCCTTAGTGGTCTTTGCGATGTATTAAAAATAGGGGAGTTGCTGCCCGATTTTATTTAAGTCATACGACTAGCCAAATACGATGGTACGACATTATATGTTAACGGCAATATCATTTCACTTGTTGTAGATGCAAGAAGTTGTGTGGAGCTTGGTTGAGTAATAAGGAAAAGATCATACATGTATATTAAGGCTAAGCCCTTCTTTCATTTTGACACGATCTCGTAATTACATGTATTTGATAACGAGGCATAAAGAGAAGTTCATACTCCCGAATTTATATACATTATCCTAGTTTCATAAGTTACAGTATTCTCCCTTATCGAAACTTTATATTCCATTGAGTATTGTCGCCTTCCAGTCAAGAGAGAAGAGGTTCTATATATATATAATGTTACTTTTATATTTTCTTCGTATTGGATATTATGGATTGGTAATGTATTGCCAATACGGAGGATTTTTATGAATTTAATTTTATTAAACCTTCTTACATATTTTTAGTAAGAATTTAATAGACAAAATTTTATTAATTTTAAAATATTAAATATTAAAAATTTGCATAGAATGTATTGTAATCCAAACAATAGTGTATTGCAGTTATTTCCTTTCCCTATGAGTTTTTCCGTTTAATATTTTAGAGCTATTTTGATATATTAATATTGTATTTATACTTTTATAATAGTATAGGCTCTCATTTTTCTAAATGATTTGAAAAATATAATACATTCTCAAATTAAATTAGTAATAGGACATTATAATACATTTTCAAATTATATTAGTAATAGAAATTCTTAAGAAGTATATCCTAAAAATAATAGGACTACATAACTAAAGATATTTACTTGTTCAATTTTGTATGAATTAGACAATCCAAAAATAATTATACTAATAGGATTCCAAAAGGTAATCATGTAGATTCCTAAGGTGAAGTATTATGTCCTAAAACTAATAGGATTATAAGACTAATATCTAAAATTTCGGTTATGTCCTTTTATTATGAGTTAGTATGCTTAATATTATAAGGTTAATTTTGTAAACCGATATTGTATTCATGCTTTTATAATATATATATATATATATATATATTCACCACCATTGAGCTATAATCGTTGGGCAGGCCTCTATTGGGCAACCTCATATCATATAGTAAGTTATATACCGAGTCTACTGTGGCCGAGCGCCTATGAGCGAGCTCAGAGTGGCCGAGATACAGAGCCTAATATGGCCGAACGCCTATGAGCGAGCCTACTACGACATAGTAGTTATATATACCGAGCCCTATAAGGCCGGACAGCTATTTTACTTACTATATTGAGAAAGTTGAGTCAGTATCAGCAGGTAAGAATATCTTCAGATTATCTTTGACTCCTAGTTACTTTCAATTATTATATTGTCAGTTCAGTTTCAACTTTCAGTTATTCTGTTTCCTTACATACTCGGTACATTATTCGTATTAACGTCCTTTTTATTGTGGACACTGCATTCATGCCTGCAAGTATAGGTAATCAATTTGACGAGCCCTCATAGTCGATGAGGTTAGCATTCATCGAAGGATTGGTAAGACTCCATTTCATTCGGAGTGCAGCCGAGTCTGTAAGTCATCGTGTCAGATTTATGCTACAAACTTACGGATAGGCCGGGGCCCTGTCCCATTTGATGTCGAATAATCTTAGAGGCTTTGTAGACACACAAGTTCATTATGTACAGTATGTCAGAGGCCTTGACGACCTCTCTCTCTCTCTCTCTCTCTTTCTCTCTCTCTCTCTCTATGTATATATATTCATGTGTTAAGTATGATGGTTCACTGATACAGTGTTTGCCCACTTACAGTTGTACAATATGAGTTGTGGCCATGTTGGCCCATGATAGTTACAAAAGAAATGAGTTCAACCAACTCGACCTATGTATATTTTAGTTTTAGTAAAACGATCATGAGTTATAAAGCGGTTCACCCGGACCAGTACGACACCAGGTGCCAGCCACGCCTCCCCAGGTTTGGGGTGTGTCAGTATAGAAGAGAGTTTCTAGATAAAGCAAGAAGCAACAACAACATTGGACCTCCTACACCATACTCATTAAATTTGGTAGTCCTTTTACTGCCTCCAAAACTGGACTTAATAAGACAACCAAAATTATATTTAATTGCCTACAACACTGGCCAAATAACTTAAAAGTCTCTTCCTCAATTCAACAAAATTCTTCCTCCCTGTTCCAAGAAACAAAATGAAAGGAAAAAAAATATAAGAGCCTTTTAAGCGACATGATAAACCATGTTTCTCTTGGAAAGTCACTGACTTGGAAAAGCATTGCCACAGCAAATGGGGATACGAGTATCTCATCATGCAAAGAAAATGAAAAGTTTAGGTTTTGAAAGAATATCCGAAAAGTAATTTTCGTATTTGTAATACCAAAGAAAAATAGACTGTAAAACCTCATTAACATGAATTCCAAGAGAATGTAACCTCTTGGTGTACTGCATTTTTTATTTTATTGAGTTATTTGTTATAAATACTAGCTTTTTACCCTGAATACCAACATATATCACTCTCAATATACATCTACACATATCCAGTTACATGAGCATATAAAATTGACATGAAAGTGACAACTCTGCTGAAGGCATGTGCAATCTGAATAGACAATAGCTGAGCAATTGTTATATTGGATTATGAGATTTCCCCTTTCACTCTTTCCTTTGAGCATAAAACAAATTTCATCTATCACTGATACAAGCTAATCAGTAATCACAAGTTCTTTGGCTTACCAAATGTAAAAGAGCAACAAAATGGAATTATAAGTTGACCTAATAAATAAATCTTAGAAATTAGAAACACAATCTGCAATAAAATACTCCTAATATGAAAATTGAATAAGCTCTCTTCGAACTTCTATGACATCCATCTGACTATGTGATTACACACAAAGAAACAGCTGGAAAGTAAATAGATATGGGCATTAATTCTCATATTCTTCAACAACAAAAAATATCATTTTAGGACTCTAACCCGCAGAAATTAAAATTAATCCCAGAAAATTAACCAGATAAAACAACAATTTTAAGGGAACAACATCCTTTTCCCTGAAAGAATAACAAAGAAAAAAAATACGACCAAAAAGCTAAGAGATTTGAATGAGCAAAACATACACGTGCAGCGACAAATATATCAATTCTTTATTTTTTTTTTGTAACTAAATATTTTTATCTATCACCACGAAAATGTACATAACTGTAGCCAAGTAATATAACTAGCTAACCAAGTAATTGTTCCACTACTACAGCTTTTCTAGAATCTAAATGTAAGAACTTCTTTCCTAATTTTAATTGGAGCTCTCACACTAAAAACACAAGCAATATCTCTAGCTAATGATTCATTATTTCTATACACTTTCTCAAAAATTCTCATGTTTCTTTCAATCCAAATGCTATGAACATATTTCGTGTATATCATCCTGCTAAAAACACAAGCAATATCTCTAGCTAATGATTCATTATTTCTATACACTTTCTCAAAGATTCTCATATTTCTTTCAATCCAAATGCTATAAACATATTTTGTGTATATCATCCTGAAAATCTGCACAGCTTGAGATCTCCCCTTTGATCTACTAATAATCTCCTGTTGATATTGTTGCCATCCTACTGTGTTCATTGGTCGTCCTTATGCCCAGTGAAGCACTATGTGTCATACTTCTTTAGCAAATTCACATTCCAGGAAGAAGTGCTCATTAGTTTCCTCTGAGCTTTTGGCACATCACACATTGAGTATTTATCTCAATTCCCCATTTGGTTAACATGTCAGCAATTAGTAGTCTGCCCTGCAGTTGCAACCATAGCGTAAATTTTGCTTTTGGTCGAGCAACATTGGTGAACATCATGCATTTCCATGACACTCTAGTTTTCTCTCCTATCAGTTGTATGTATATTTGCCTTGTGATACTCTTTCCGGTCTGGAAATTGCATTGCATTTCCTCCGGTGTTGATCTTGCTTCCATAATCTTCCGAACCATCCAGCATGCTTGTTAAGGTATAGCCACAGAGTTTATTGATTGGCCTTTGATATAATATGTATGTATCCATTTGATCCATAGCTTATCCTGCTTGTGTGCTAGATCCCAATAGGTCTTTGCTGTAGCCGCTTTATTCCAAAGGTGTAAATTTGTCAGGTTAAGACCACCTATACTTTTTGGAGCACAAACTTTATCCCAGGAAACCAGAGCTTTCTTGGTGATGGTATTGCAGCCTAACCATATGTAGCTTCTACAGTAGGCATCAATAGTCTTAGGACTTTAGCAGGTAATACAAAAAGTTGGGCTCAGTAGGCTTGCACCCCAAATAAAACAGTTTGGTCAAGTTGAATTCTTCCTGTATAGGACAGTTTCTTTGCAGTCCATGATGAGATCTTTGCTACTATCTTCTCTATAAGAGGTTGCCATTGTATTAGGAAAAGTTTCTTGGGCGACAGTGGAACCCCAAGATATTTAAATGGTAGTTCACCTTTAGAGAAACCCAGTTCATGTAGAATTCTTTCTATGTCATCTCTACTCACTCCACCAAAGTATATTGAACTTTTCCTTAAGTTTGCTTTTAGACCTGAGGCTTCAGAAAATTGATTAAAGCAGTGATGAAGTGTAGTCACTGATGAGATGTCATCTCTGGCAAAGAGCAAGAGATCATCAACAAAACATAAGTGTGTGATTGCTAGCTTTGAACATCTCGGATGATAATGAAAATCTGTCACATCTGTCATTCTTTTCAGACTCCTACTCAAGTATTCCATTGCAATGACAAAGAGGAAAGAAGGCATGGGATCTCCTTGTCTAAGTCCTTTTGTCACGACCCAAAATCTTAACTCAGGTCGTGATGGCGCCCAAGAGCGAGGTCGGGCAAGCCAACACTCAATTACTAAGGGTTTCTTTCTTATTTGATTAAACATTTCAATATATACCAAGTTTTAAAGCTTAAAACATAAATAGAAAAGGATAATTAGCCAGTTTTAATCAAAAGCGATCATAAGGAGGCGTGAGCCAATATATATACAGACCCGTAATCCATAATAACTACCACGTGTGTGCCAGGAACTAGTGTCACAAGTCCTACAGGCATACTAACAGAATATACAAAAGATATAATATACAGTCCCAATGTCTGAAAGAAATAGACGGGAAATAAGCAAAAGAAACTCCATGGTGCTGCCGAGGATCGTCAGGAGAAGCAGCTCACCGTGAAGTCAGGTCCAACTATAATCATAATCGAGCTCCGGTCTGATAACCAGATGCACCAGCCTCAGAACCTGTACAATTAAGTACAGAAGCGTAGCATGAGTACATAAGCAAATATGTACCCAGTGAGTATCCCGCCTAACCTCGAAGAAGTAGTGACGAGAGGTTGACTTGACACTCACTAAGGTCCAACAAAATGATTAAACAAGATATGATATCAGTAATAGGCATACAAGGATGATAAAAACAGTAAACATTAAAGATAACTGTAATTCAAATAAATACTGGAAGTAAATAAACAATTACTACTTCATTTATTTTCCTTTTTTTAAAATATCTGCCCACTCAATATCCAAAAAAAAGAATCATTAACAATTTAGCATGCGCATACAGGATAAGGACAACCGGCCTGAGCCATCATAATAATCATATTTGTGCACTGTCGAGGGTCGAATGGCCCGAACCACAATGTATCTTTCAATCTCGCCGTGGCGTACGACCCGCTCCCATGAGAGTGGGGGAAATAACACTCCGCTCGCGGAATGTAAATTGTGAAGCGGTCACATGCACACACAATCCACAGAATATTCTTCATAAATTACTTTTCAGTGAACAATTCCTTTAAAATTTCTCAAATTCCATGATCTCAGGGAAACAAGCCGCATGTAACATTAATTCATCAAGCATATAGTTCATTTCAAGGAAAAACACAAGGCATGGTGTAGGCCTAACTACCCGGACATAACAATAATAGTCGCTATGTACGGACCCTCGTCACTTTGTGCGTACGTAGCCCCCACAAACATTAGCTCATAGCCATTTAAATTACCTAGGGGGACAGTTCCTTCTAACAAAGTTAGAAAGGAGACTCACCTCGCGTCGAACTTACTCCCCGGGGTCAAGAATGCGCCCGGAACTCCGAACTCGTCTCCCAAGGACTCGAAACTAATCAAACGTTACGTAAATATATCAAATTATACTCAAAGCATGGAATCCTCCTACTTATTTAGTCAATTCATCATTCTTGAAGAAATCCCAAAATCCATCCCGGGGTCCGCATGCTCGGATTCCAAAAATTCTCGAAGGAAACACTCACCCATAACCTAAAGACCGTTAATATATGTTTTTTTTGGTATGATTTCATAGTCAATTCACGGGTAATTCTCTAAATTCTCGAAATCCCTAGGTTACTATCCATTTCCTTGATTTTCACTAATAAAGTAGTTAATTTAACTAGTAATTCATTTATTAAACTAATACTAGGGTAGAATTTACTTACCTTATCTGTAGCTAGGTGGATTGGCTCTTTCCCAAGCTCTCTAGGTCGACAATGGTGGAAGAAAAATGGAGAAAATGAACATTTCCCGTGTTTTAAAAGAACACACAGCCTACCGTGGTTCCGCACCTGCGGTCTCGCACCATTTCTCGTACCTGCGGAAAATGGGACAAGGGTCTGGGCTCGCACCTGCGGGCAGGAGTCCGCACCTACGGCTCTGCACCTGCGGGGAAGGGCCCGCACTTGCAGAACTGGGCAGCCCACCTAGGGGTCGCACCTGCGACTGGACAACAGCACTTGCGTTCATACCAGATCAGGTGCACCAGCAACTGTTTCAGCTGGTTTTTGGCCTTGTTTGGTGCTCGAGAGGCACCCGGGCCCACCCGATCCCCCATCCAAATGTACCAACCAGTCCCAAATCATAATACGGACTCGTTCGAGCCTTCGGAACACTCAAAACAACGTAAAAACTCAAAATCACACCTCAAAACCCCTAGAATCAAAACTTAAGAACTTCAAGTTCTTGAATTCGATATCAATGCGCCGAACCGACCTATACTACTCGGATTTACACCAAATTTTGCAGGCAAGTCATAAATGACATAACATAACTATTCCTGATCTCGAAATTCCATTCGGACCTCGATAACACAAAAACACGTCCCAAACCACAATATGAACTTAAGGAAACTCTTATTTCGATATTGGGCGCCGAAACGCTCCCGGGTCATCCAAAACCCATTCCGAACATACGCCCAAGTCCGAAATTATCATACAAAGCTACCGAAATATTTGAAACTCGATTCCGAGGTCGTTTACTCAAAATGTTGACCGAAGTCAAACTTGGCCAAAAAGGCCAACCTTAAGGAACTAAGTGTTCCTGTACTACTCTAAACACTTCCGAATCACGGACCACCCGCCCCCGCAAGTCATAAATCACAATAAGCCGCTAGGGGAAGTTTCATTTGGGGGAACGGGGTCCGATAACGCAAAACGACTGGTCGGGTCGGGTCGTTATATTCTCAACCTCTTAAAAAAATGTTCATCCTCGAACTGGTCTAGAATCATACATGAAGTGCTGAATAAGTGCGGATATATGCTCCGCATGTCCTCCTCGGACTCCCAGGTCGCTTCCTCGACTGGTTGGCCCCTCCACTGGACCTTCACCGCAGAAACTCTCTTGGACCTCAACTGGCGATCCTATCTATCAATAATAGCAACTAGCTCCTCCTCGTAGCCCAACCTCTCATCCAACTGAATAGTGTTGAAATCAACCACGTGAGAGAAGTCGGTGTGGTACCGCCGGAGCATGGATACATGAAAGACCGGATGAACTCCTGATAAACTGGGAGGTAAAGCTAGCTCATAAGCAACCTCCCCAACACGCCTCAACACCTCGGAGGGACCTATGAACCTCGGGCTCAGCTTGCCCTTCTTCCTGAACCTCATAATACCCTTCATCGGCAAGACCTTCAACATAACCTTGTCTCCCTCCATAAATGATACATCACGCGCCCTCTAATCCGTGTAACTCTTCTGTCTGGACTATGATGTGCGGAGCCTTTCCTGAATCAACTTCACCCTCTCCAAAGCATCCCTCACCAGGTCGGTGCCATATAACTTAACCTCGCCAGGCACAAATCACCTGATAGGAGAACGACACCGCCGACCATACAAAGCCTCAAATGGAGCCATCTCGATGCTGTACTGATAACTATTATTGTAAGCAAACTCGGTCAAAGGCAAGAAATGGTCCCACTGACCTCTGAAGTCAATCACACATGCCCTGAGCATGTCCTCCAATATCTGCACTGTACGCTCCAACTGGCCATTAGTCTGAGGGTGAAATGCTGTGCTGAGGTCTATCTGGGTACCCATCTCACTATGAAATGCTCTCCAGAAGTGCAAATATAGATATATGCCAACCTCTCAGAAGTATATATAGTAGCCACTGGAATGAAATGTGCCGATTTGGTCAATCTATCCACAATTAACCAAACCGCGTCAACCTTCCACAGAGTCCGAGGCAACCCAACCACGAAGTCCATAGTGATGCGTTCCCACTTCCACTCTGGAATGGGCATCTGCTGAAGTAGGCCTCCTAGCCTATGGTGCTCGTACTTAACCTGTTGGCAATTAAGACACCTAACCACATACTCCACAATGTCCTTCTTCATCCGCCTCCACCAGTAATGCTGCTTCAAATCACGATACATCTTCGTAGCACCAGGATGAACAGAATACAGAGAACCGTCTGTCTCCTCTAGAATCCTCCCTCTCAGGTCATCGACGTTAGGAACACATAAACGGCCCTGAAGTCTCAGAACACCATCCTCGCCAATAGTAACCTCCATGTAACCACCCTGAACCACCGTTTCTTGTAGCTCTGCCAAGTACGGATCATCAAACTACTGAGCCTTAATCTTTCCCAATAACGAAGACTGAGCAACCACATATGCTAAAACTCGGCGAGGCTCTGAAAGGTCTAACCTCACCAGGCGATTAGCCAAGGAATGAATGTCCAAGGCTAGAGGTCTCTCCTCTACTGCAATATAAGCCAAGCTACCCATACTCTCTGCCTTCCTGCTCAAGGCATCTACTACCATATTTTCCTTGCCCGGATGATAACGAATGATGATATCATAATCCTTCAAGAACTCAAGCCATATGTGCTGCCTCAAATTAATATCCCTCTACTTAAACAAGTGTTGCAAGTTGCGGTCGTCTGTATAAACCTCATAGGACAACCCATACAATTAGTGCCTCCAAATCTTAAGATCATGAACAATCGCCGCCAACTCTAAATAACTCTCCCTTCCTGCATCAACACACATCCCAAACCAACGCGCGAAGCGTCGCAATACACTGTATACATCCTCGAACCGGAAGGCAATACCAGAACTAGTGCTGAGGTCAATGTTGTCTTGAGCTTTTGAAAGCTCGTCTAACACTCGTCGGACCATCGAAATGGGGCATTCTTCTGAGTCAATCTAGTCAATGGATCTGCAATAGAATAGCACCCCTCCACAAATCGGTGGTAATAGCCTGCTAGGCCCAAAAAGCTCCTGATCTTTGTAGCTGAAGTAGGACGCGGCCAACTCTGAACTGCCTCAATATTCTGAGGATCAACCTTGATACCCTCTACGGACACCACATGCCCCAAGAATGCCACGGAATCCAACCAGAACTTGCACTTGAAGAACTTAGCATATAGCTTCTGTTCTCGCAGAGTCTGGAGTACAAATCTCAAATGCTGCTCCTGCTCCCCCAGGCTATGTGAGTAAATCAAAATGTCATCAATGAAGACAATGACAAAGGAATCAATATACGGCCTGAACACCCTGTTCATCAAGTCCATAAATGTTGTTGGGGCATTAGTCAAGCCAAAGGACATCACCTGAACACCCTGTTCATCAAGTCCATAAATGTTATTGGGGCATTAGTCAAGCCAAAAGACATCACCAGGAGCTTATAATGGCCATACCTCGTACGAAAAGCAATCTTCGGAACATCTGAGTCCCGAATCCTTAACTGATGATATCACGATCTCAAATCAATCTTAGAAAACACCTGAGCACCCCGCAATTGGTCAAAAAAATCATCGATATGCGGCAAAGGATACTTGTTCGTAATGGTGACCTTGTTCAACTGGCGGTAATCAATACACATCCACATGGACCCATCCTTCTTCTTCACGAATAGAACCGGATCACCCCACGGCGATACACTCGGTCTGATGAACCCCTTAACCAACAACTCCTCAAGATGATCCTTCAACTCCTTCGGAGCCATACGGTACGGGGGAATGGAAATAGGCTGAGTGCCTGGAGCTACATCAATGCAGAAATCAATATCATGATCTGGAGGCATGCCCAGAAGGTCTGAAGGAAATACATCAGCAAACTCTCGAACAACTGGCACTGAATAAATCGTCGGAGACTCGGCGGTGGTGTCACGCACATAAGCAAGATAGGCCAGACAACCCTTCTCGACCATATGTCGAGCCTTTAGGAATGAAATAACCCGGCTGGCTGCACTAACTGAGGAACCTCTCCACTCCAGCCTAGGCGACTCGGGCATGGCTAAAGTAACTGTCTTGGCATGGAAATCTAGCACGACATAATAAGGAGATAGCCAATCCATGCCTAATATAACCTAGAAATCAACCATGTCAAGAAATAAGAGATGCGATCGAGTAATGAACCCGCAGAATGTAACCATACAGGACCGATAAACCTGGTCCACCACCAGAGGATCGCATACAGGAGTGGACACATATATAGGAGAACCCAAGGACTCACGAGGAACATCCAGAAAATGAGCAAATAATACCGAAACATAGGAATATGGAGGCCACCAAATTAAACTAATACTAGGGTAGAATTTACTTACCTTATCAGTAGCTAGGTGGATTGGCTCTTTCCGAAGCTCTCTGGGTCGACAATGGTGGAAGAAAAATGGAGAAAATGAACATTTCCTGTGTTTTAAAAGAACACACTGCCTACGGTCGTTCCGCACCTGCGGCTAAGGACCGCACCTGCGAGCAATAGCTCGCACCTGCGGAAAATAGGACAAGGGCCTGGGCTCGCACCTGCAGGAAGGAGTCCGCACCTGCGGGGAAGGGCCCGCAACTACGAGAACTAGGAAGCCCACCTGGGGGTCGCACCTGCGAGGCTGGGACCGCAGGAGTGTTCCAGCACCTGCGACTGGGCAACCGCACCTGTGATCACACGTGATGAGGTGCACCAGCAACTGTTTCAGCTGGTTTTTGGCCTTGTTTGGTGCCCGAGAGGCACCCGGGCCCACCCGAGCCCCCGTTCAAATATACCAACAAGTCCCAAATTATAATACGGACTCGCTCGAGCCTTTGGAACACTCAAAACAATGCAAAAACTCAAAATCACACCTCAAAACCCCTAGAATCAAAACTTAAGAACTTCAAGTTCTTGAATTCAATATCAATGCGCCGAACCGACCTATACTACTCGGAATGACACCAAATTTTGCAAGCAAGTCATAAATGACATAACGGAACTATTCCCGGTCTAGGAATTCCGTTCGAACCTCGATAACACAAAAACATGTCCCAAACCACAATATGAACTTAAGGAAACTCTTATTTCGATATTGGGCGCCGAAATGCTCCCGGGTCATCCAAAACCCATTCCGAACATACGGCCAAGTCTGAAATCATCATATGAAGCTACCGAAACCGTCAAAACTCAATTCCAAGGTTGTTTACTCAAAATATTGACCGAAGTCAAACTTGGCCAAAAGGGCCAACCTTAAGGAACTAAGTGTTCCTTTACTGCTCTAAACACTTCCGAATCCCAGAACACCCGCCCCCGCAAGTCATAAATTACAATAAGCCACTAGGGAAGTTTTATTTGGGGGAAAGGGGTCCGATAACGCAAAATGACCGGTCCGGTCGTTACACCTTTAGCGGTATTAAAAGATTCTAATGGTTCACCATTAACCAATATATTATAATTGATTGTTTCCATACATTCTAGGACCCATATGACGAATTGTGCAGGAAATCCTGGTTCCACCATGATCTGCTCCAAGTATATCCACTCCACTGAATCATAGGCTTTTTGCAAATCTATCGTTATCATGCGTCTTGGAGATACATGCTTTGTTGTGTAAGACTTCACCAGTTCATGTGATAAGATGATATTATCTCCAATCTTTCTCCCAGGTATAAAGCCTACTTGTGCTTCATTGATAATGGATGCAATGACCTTCTGGATTCTTGCTGCTATGACCTTAGATTTCAATTTATACAGGATTGTGCAACAGGATATTGGTCTGTATTCCTTAACTGTTGTTGGATTATCATTCTTTGGCAGTAGAGTTATAGCTGTACAATTGATGGCTTTGTACATTTTCCTTGTACTGAAGAATTCCTGTACTGCTCCTATCACTTCCTCTTTAATGATGGCACAAGTTTTTTTGAAAAAGGTAGCATTATATCCATCAATTCCTGGTGCCTTATCCTCACGTATGGAATCAAGTCCTCTTTGTATTTCTTCTTCAGTGACTGTTGTAATTAGTTCAAGCTTCTGTTGTTGAGTTAGAGTTGGCCCTCTCTTTATGTTGAGTTTATTAATTGATGGTATTGTCTGAGCTGATGATCCCATCAATGATTTGTAGAACTTCACAATATCCTCCTGAACGTCTTTTGGATCAGTAAGTTTCACTCCATATAAGGAGGTGATCTCTCTGATGTGCTTTTTCTAATTTCTTTCCTTGATCACAGTAGAAAAGTATTTAGTGTTTGAATCTCTCAATTGAATCCATTTGACCCTTGATTTCTGTTTCATGATACTTACTTCAATCAAAGACCATTTCTCCAGATTGTGCAAAGTATCTCTTTCCTGTTTCATAAGGTTATCAGACCAGTGACAATTTAGTTGTTTTTGGATTGCCACTAAGTCACTCCTTGCTTTGTCTACACTCTGTGAGATGGATTTAAACTCCTCATTATTTAGTTGCATGAGTAATGGTTTAAGGGCTTTCAGTTTCATCCATATATTCCTCATCTTCCAGTTAGTGAATCTCTGTTGCCAAACTCTTTCAACTATGGATAGAAAGTTGTCATGCTCAGCCCAGGAATTGAAAAATCTAAACGGGACTTTGACATTCTTTTGGCTTGCTTCCAGAGAAAAAAATCATTAGGGCATGGTCTGAGATTAGAGGTACATCATATTACATCACTATATGGCCCCATTGCATCATCCACTCGTGATTTCCAAAAGCCCTATCTAGTCTGCTACATATTCTATCATTGCTTTGTTGCTTATTTGTCCATGTGTAGTATTCACCTATCCAGTTAACTTCATTTAGTAACAAGTCGTGTATACATTTAGTGAAGTCTCTTATTTATGCATATTGGACATTATTTTCAAAGAGTCTGTCATGTGGGTATAAAATTGCATTAAAATCACCAACAATCAGCCATGGCATATTTAATCCTTGTGCCAATTCCTTTAGCGTATCCCATAGATTCCTTCTTTGTTTAGATGTGTTATACCCATAAATGACAGTTAGTACGCATGGCATACCAGTTTCTTTTATAGTAATTTGGCAATGTAGTAGTTGTGCCTCCTCTCTCAGTTTGTCAATAATTTATATTCTATTATCCCAAAGTAATAAAATTCTACCATTAGTAGCACTAAGGTAGTTATTTTAAAATCCCAATTTGGAGCTACAACTTTTTTCACAGTATGAGCTTTATGTTCTTTCAGTTTAGTTTCAGTCAGGCCTGCTAGAGTAATGCATTTGGCCTTTAGGTACTTCCTCAATTCCTTCTGCTTATACCTTTTATTTCCACCCCTTACATTCCAGAAAAGCCAATTCATAGAGTAAGGTTAATCCCACCTCCTTTGTCAGGAGGTTCTGAGTGTGATCCACCATATCTCTATTTAACACTTCAAAGCCATTCTTAGTTGATACCGAACATAAGATAGGAAAATCCTGCAAATTTAGTTCTGGTACATTGTTTATTTCTTTCCCTTTGTTAGGCGTAATATCCTCATTTCTTACCCCACTGGAAGATATCATGTTGATGGACTGTTGCTCCTGTATTGCTGCAATCTTCTGTATTTGTTCATCACCCTTTGTATGCTTGTCACTCGCTTCTTTAGCTCTGGGCACCTCTGGTTCTACATTCTGCTCAGCACCTTTATTGTAGTTTTTTTGTTGTTTTGTTTCTTGTTCTTTGGTTACCCATAACTGGGTGGCTTTCTTTGGTCCTCCTTGCTTTTTTGCCTTCTCCACTTGTGGTACTTTATTTCTTCTCTACTATTTTGGGCAAACATGGCCAATTACTTGGGACTTGTTGCAGAACAATGGCTTCCAATCATATGTCACTTCTTGTTGAAAAATTTTGCCATTTGTATCCATAACTTCTACTTCATCTGGCAGGGGTTTGCCACATTGACCTCTACTAGCATTCGAGCAAAGAAACTCGCGTCTGTTTGGATGTGCATTCGTCTGCGCATAGGAATACCAATAGCACTGTCAATCCTACTTAGGGAGTTATTCCCCTAGCAATTCATTGGTAACTTTGGGAATTTCACCCACAGTGGGATTTCAGTTGGGCACTCCTTATCAAAATCAAAATCTGCTGTCCAAGGCTTCAAAATGATAGGTCGATTATTGATAGTATAAGGGCCAGTATACATGATTTCATGCATATCATCTGTGGATTGGAATTTGATGATATAGTATCCTTCATCATGCATGAACAGATATGTACTTGCAATGTTGTTCCATTTTTTATCAATATAGCGCTGCATAGCATTATACCCTGGGCAATCCCCAATTACATAGGCAATTAGGGATCCTCTCCATTTTTCAGTTTCTCGTTCCACTTCCTCCTTTTCCATCTGAATCACTATTTTGCTATTAACTAATTGAGGATTGATATAGGAAAGAGCCATACCATTCTCCATTGTTCTATTCTTAGCAAAGAGATTCACCCATTGTTGTGTTAGTTGTTGTACTGATGCATTCAGTAATGTTCCATTGGATTCCTGTACCACCTCCTCATCCACTGAGTGGACGTGTGCAATTGCTGCTGCTTCAACCTTGTCCTGCTTCTCACTTGCCAGATCTGGGCTCAATTGAAGTTTCTTAGCAGTTCCAACTGATTTCGAAGACGACCCCGTCTCGTTAGGGTTTCTCAATTCACTTAGATGAATTGGCGTAATTAGCATCGATTCCTCATTTGTAGATTCCGGTTGCATGCGCGCTCCTACAGAACTTCCAAAGGTAACTAGGGGAACTTTCTTTATCCTTCCACCGCGTCCCCTTCCACGGCCTCATCCACGCCCTCCTGCCATGGCTATCAGGTTAACTATCTTGCGCCGAGAGCATAAGAAGAGAGCATTGTTTACTCATTTTGATACTTATTAAAAAAATTAAATATATATAATTCAAAATCCTAACTTGAATAAGGTTGAAATTAATTCTCTTTGTAAGATATTCAATACTATAAATACAAAACCCTAACAAAAATAAACACCCACATAGCCTTTTACCATCCAAGGAACAACAAGGAGTTCGAGAAATACTTGCATAATGCTCAAAATCGAGAAATTGATATCTAGGAACTATGATTAAAGTTGAAGGGATCGAGTCTAGCTCTACATTAGAGGTCGTCACGACTCTTAAGATCAGACTTCTTAGCTTTGATTCTCAGCTCTTCAAACGATATTTATTGTCCGTAGAGAATCTCAAAGCTCGATGTGTTTGAGAGTGCTACGAGCTTTGAAGTGTTCAGTGTTTGTCAAAAGAATAAAAAAAATTAGCATATAATATATAAGAACGACTTAAAAGGGACGTGTTTTAGGGATATTTTGTTATTGAGAAAATAGAGGAGGAAAATTTGGGAGGGAACTAAAACCGTCGCGGCAGCTAATATCTTTTAATGAATCGTCATTGTAGAGGTACTTACTACAACGGTTATGTAAACCATTGCAGTAGATACCTATATGGCAACGGTTCTATAGTTAATGCAACGGTTTAATTGGAGAAGTGTTTCCGTAGGGTCAAGATCCTTTTGCAACAGCTTAAAATGTTGCTATAGATGATCTATCGCAACAGTTCTTTAGCCGTTGCAAAGAAACTATTACTATAGGTCCGATTTCTAGTAGTGTATGGTGTTTGAGCAGAGCAAAGGACCGATGGAGGCGAGTGGAACATAATAATTGATTTTTCTAATTTAGTTACGATCATTATGGTATGAAAACCGGTCTCCCACGATATGTAGGTGGGAAAATCTTAGCGAATACGTTGAGTCCTAAGGGTGAGGTGTATGACACTAATGACAAATGGCAAGCTAATATGGGCGAGTCAAAAAGAATAACTACTAGGTTTAATCTGACAAGGGTCCGAATAAAAATTGCATATAATTCTTAGACAAATCTCACATTAAAAAAGAATGTAGAAATCGAACGATTCATAAGGCAAAACACAAGTTGTCATGGTATGGATAATTCTGAACTCAATGATAGCGTGACCAAAAAAACAAATTTGTGAAATCTCTTGGGCTAAAATGACAATACATACTATGGATTTAGACTGTGACAATTATGAAACATTATTCTTAAGTTGATTGTTGAACCTTAGTCTTAAGCTGATGATTTAATTGATTATTAGGTTTGGGACGTGCCTAATGTCGGGATATGTTTGGTTTAGTGGTTAAGGCCTAATATCCAAATAAACAGTGCAAAGAAAATGGGATTTCAGATATGCGAATTCTAAAAAGAAGTTTTTACATTCCTATACACTATTTCAATCTTTATTACCCTCCCTACTCAAGTTTTAATATAATTACATATTATATACCCAATTACCAATTATGTACATTTTTAGGTTAAGAAGTGAAGCTAGTTAATGTGCTTTTAAAAGATTTGAAGTTCGTACAGGTTCTCTGAAGATGAGCCTTGTCAATTTTTCACTTTGGGCAATCAGTCCATCGCCTTTCCTTTTCTCCAGCAAAAAATGATTTCTTTGTTAATTTTCTGTTTCTCTGAATTTTCCTCACATGGCACAAAAACCATAATCCCTTCTGTATTAAATCAATATTAAATTGATAATGTAAGATCAACACAACTAAAGAAAAGAACCTTCTCAATCTTATTAGTGAGTTCTAGATTTATAATTGGGAAGATATTGCTCTGAAGAGTATGGATATACCATGTGTATCTTGTATGGTCTCTCAAGGATACTTGTGAAATATGAACTCTGCACATCAAGGGAAAAAAATTGATGGACGGCAAAAATACACTTTAGGATAACTTTGGAAAGTGATTGAGCTTCCTAATTTTCCCAATAGTGGGAGGTTTGCTGAAGTTTAAGAAAGGTTGTTTCAGAAAAGGGCCCATGAAAAGAGAGCAGAAATTCCACCATTGACAGCCATTAAAAAGATTTGAAGCTTTGAATTCGAATTTGAGTTTTCAAAAATTATTATTTATTTGGATTAGGTGTTGTTGCAAACAATTAGGAATATTGTTTGGAGTTTATATCTCAATTTTGAGAGTGTTTTGGTGAAGATTAGACTTAATTTTGGCTGAATTTCAAATTAGAACTCGAAGAAGAAGAAAAAGAAGAAGAAGAAGAAGAAGAAGAAGAAGAACAAGAAGAAGAAGAAGACATGACATACATTATACTTACGAAATTGTAGTAAAGTTGTAGTTAATTTGTAGAAAAATTATATTTTGTTGTTTATATATATTTTGTTAATTTAAATATTGTATGAAAGTTGAACAATATTATATAAAAATTGTATTTAAGTTGTATGATATTGTATGTTGGCCCAAGAAACTGTATGGTTTTGAAGATTGACAAAGAAACTCAAAGTTGAACCAGGTCCATCACTGGAGAAATAGACATGCAGAGTTAAAGGCACGTGAGGTGCACATGCAGGAGATAAATGAAATCTGCAAATTAAAGAGATATCTCCTGATCGAAAAGATTGAAAAATGATAAGGAGAAGGACTCCTTATTCAGTAAGAACAGAATCAAGATAAGGAAGGATTTAAGAAGTTGAGATTAACTAGAACTCTTCCACCAAGGAAGAGTAGCATCAAAATTCTAGTAAATCTCTTGTTCGCTAATCCTATATATTATTCAGTGTTCTTATTGTACAGGCACGCAAAAAAGCAAAAGCAAAGCAAGAATTGAGAGCAAAATTAGCAAGGCAATTTTGCAAGCAGTTCGTGTGAGATTCAAGTGTGCGACTCTGAAGCTACTTGGACCAGCTAGAAGAACCAATTCCAACTGTTGTCTTTTAGTCTAGTCTACTTGTAGTAGGGATTTTGATTTGTACCTTTCAGCTTTATTTAGAAGCATTTGTAATAGGTACTGAGTTTTCAAGTTATCGCTAACTTGGAGTTGTCGCAAATAGCTAGAGGCTAGTTTGCCACAAAGGGATTAGAGTTAATCCTAGGTTTACAAAGAGTTTTGTAAATGCAGTTTTTGGCTCAGTGATTTTAGTGGAGAGTTTGGGAAAATCCTATTGGAAAGTAGGTCGTGTTTTTTTTCACCTTTTGAGCCAGGTGTTTTCCATGTAAAATCCTTGTGTTCTTTATTTTCTGTATTTTTCATTCCGCAAACAGTATAGGTTGGAACACATAGAAGAACTTGATCCTTCTATAACTAGTGCACGCAAAAATCGAACACCACACAAATCACTCCCCCCCCCCTCTTGTGTAGTATTGATGTTTAGGACATCAATTGGTATCAGATCAGGTTACCCTTGAAGAGGCTAACACCTTAGGAAAAGATCAAGATGAGTGCACCACCTGGGAACTGGGAAGGACAATCAACCGCTAGGCCTCCACTCTTCAATGGGCAGTACTACTCCTGGTGGAAGAACAATATGAGAGATCATATAATTGGTGAAGACTATGAGCTATGGGACATAATTACTGATGGTCCTATGGCCACCATGAAGAAGAATGCTGACGGAGTAGACGTGCCAAAAATAAGAGCTGACTGCACTACTGAGGATTTGAGAAAGTGGGAGAAGAATGATAAGGCCAAGAAGTGGCTTGTGTGTGGACTTGGTCCAGATGAGTACAGAAGAATTCAAAGCTGCACTACTGCCAAGGAAATTTGGGACACTTTGCAAGTGGCTCATGAAGGAACTGCTCAAGTGAAGATATCTAGAGGTACTCTACTATATTCTCTATATGAGAGTTTCTCTATGAAGGAAGAGAGACCATTCAAGAGATGTAAACTAGGTTCAATACATTAACTAATGAACTGAAATCTCTTGGAAGGACTCTTCTTGAGGAAGAAAAGGTTGAGAAGATTTTGACAAGGGTTCTTCCAGTATCTTGGGAGAGCAAGATCACTGCAATTCAAGAATCCAAGAACATTGTAACACTCAAACTGGATGAGCTAATTGGAAATCTTACTGCCTATGAACTTAGAAGGTAGACAATGAAGATGGATGATCCCAAGAAGGAAAGGAGTCTGGCATTGAGAATCACTGAAGGAGCAGATCTGGAAGAAGATGAAATGTCTATGATCACCAAGGATTTCAAGAAATATCTTATGAGAGGAAAGGGCTACGCAAGAGGTGGAAACTACAACAAGGCAAGGGTACCGAAAAAATCAACTAATAAGGGCTGCTGAAAATGTGGGAAGACTGATCATCACATCAAGAACTGCCCTCAGTGGGAAGTTGAATGGAAAAAGGAAAGGTCTGAACGAAAGAATCGAAAGAAGGAACAGGTTCATCCCAAGAAAAAGAAAAACAAAGTATCAACAAAAGCTATGGTCGCTGCTTGGGGAGAAAGTTCAGATGAGGAGTCAGATGATGAAGATGAATATGAACAAGCACTTATGGAAATTGGTGAATCAGATGAGGAATCTGAGGTAAGTATATTCCATCTCAAAGACAAGATTAAATTCCTGTCTAAAGAAAAACTCTCTAAATTACTGCTAGACTTTATTGATGAACCTAAAGTAATTAATAAGGAAAAGGAACAACTGTCTAAGGAATGTGTAATTTTAAAAGAAAAGTGTAAAAACCTGAAACTCAGAGTAAGTGAGATTGTAAGTGAAAACACTGCTCTGAAGAACCAGGTTCATCCACTTGAGACAATGTCCTAGAGTTAAAATCTGAAAATCTAAAACTAAAACTAGGAACCAGTAAGAAGATAGCTAACAACTCTCAACTCACCTTAGAAGAAAATGTAGGTAAAATAAAAGATGAGTTGTATAGGAAGGATGACCAGATAAGGATGTTGAAGGAGGAACTTGGTGAGGTCAAGTATGAACTAGACAGAACTTGTAAATGGAACAGATCCTCCGATGCTTTGACATGGCTACAGGAATATCATAGTAGCAATAAGAGAGTACTTGGCTACCTCACCCTTCCTGAGAACAAAATCTGTACCCACTGTGGTAAGACTGGTCACTACAAAAGTGAATTCAATGCAAAAGAGCAGGCCAGTCAAAAGAATAAAAGCTTTGTTCGAGGGAAGAAGTGGTTACCAAATTGGGCTAAAAAGAATTTAATTCATCCTTTTGCTTATAGAAAGGGACCCAAACTAGTTTGGATTCCTAAGACTAACCCCTGATTTTCCTTTGTAGGTTCAAGTGGAAGGAAGTAGCCAAATATGGTATATGGATAGTGGCTGCTCAAAACACATGACCAGTAACAAGGACCAGTTCATTTCACTTGAGGACCTCAAAGGAGGAAATGTCTACTTTGGAAATGGAAAGAAAGGTGAAATCATTATGGTTGGTAAGGTAGGTAAGGATGACACTCATTCCATTGAGAATTTCTACCTAATAGATGGCTTGAAATATAGCCTAATCAGTGTGTCACAACTGTGTGATAGAGGTAACTTGGTAGCATTCACCTCTACAAAATATTTTGTAATAAATCTTATCACTGACAAAATTGTTTTGCAGGGAAAAAGAGTGAACAATATATACATCATAGATCTGTCCACACTTTCAGAAAATGAATAACATGCTTAAGTGTGCTTGACAGTGATCCCCTCCTTTGGCATAAGAGACTTGGACATGCAAGTCTGAGTCAACTTAACAAACTAGTCTCCAACGACTTAGTGATAGGTCTGCCTAACATTAAGTTCAAGGAAGAAAAAGTCAAGGATTGTGCAAGGGGGAAGCAGGTAAGATCCTCTTTCAAAAGCAAGAAAGTGGCAAGTACCACCAGATCGATGGAACTGGTCCATATGGATCTATGTGGTCCTATGAGAACCTTAAGCAGAGGTGGTAAGAGATATGTAATGGCGCTTTTTGATGAATATTCTAGATTTACCTGGACATTGTTTCTAACATCTAAAGATGAGGCATTCGACATGTTTACTTCCTTTGTTAGAAAATTTCAAAAATAATTAGGAAGTCAACTTGCATCAATTAGGTCTGATCATGGCACTGAATTTGAAAATTCTAAATTTGCTGAATTTTGTGATGAGCATGGCATAGATCACAACTTTTCTACTCCTAGAACTCCACAACAAAATGGAGTAGTTGAAAGAAAGAATAGGACACTTGAAGATATGGCTAGGACTATGCTTCTTTCTAGTAATATACCTCATAGCTTCTGGGCAGAAGCCATTAATACTGCATGCTATAGCATAAACATGTGCATGACTAGACCACTTGTAGAGAAGGCTCCCTATGAGTTACTTAAAGGGAGAAAGCCTAATATATCCCATCTTAGGGCTTTTGGTTGCAAGTGCTTTGTGCACAACAATGGTAAAGACTCCCTAGGTAAGTTTGATCCCAGGAGCGATGAGGGAGTATTCTTGGGATATTCTTCACATAGTAAGGCTTATAAAGTATATAACAAAAGAACTATGTGTGTTGAAGAAAGTGTGCATGTAGTTTTTGATGAAACTAACATTATTTTTGAAAGACAGGAACAAGAGGATGAAGAAATTGGGCTGGTCAGAAACTCAGCCCAAACTGGAGCAACACTAGATGAAGGAACAGGTGATGGAACAGGTTCATCTTTCCCGGGTAATATGACAGGGGGAACTAATCAACAAACTAATTTCCAAACCTCATTGGAACTTGTACCGGATCCTGTTCCACAGCAGCAAGGCACTGAAGGAACTTCAATGAGTAACCAGTTGGTTGTGAAACCATACAGATATCAAACTTCTCACCTTATTGAGAACATTATCACTGATCCAACCTCTGGAATCAAAACCAGATCATCTTTGAAAAATCTTTGTGTTGTTGATGTTTTTATATCTCTTAATTAACCTAAAAATGTTGTTGAGGCTTTGTAGGATGCAGATTGGGTAAATTCAATGCAAGATGAACTCAACCAATTTGAAAGAATTCAAGTTTGGAATCTGGTACCAAGACCCTTGGATAGATCAGTAATTGGCACAAAATGGGTCTTCAGAAACAAACTTGATAAAGATGGAACAGTTACAAGAAACAAGGCACGACTGGTGGTTCAAGGATACAGTCAGGAGAAAGGCATAGACTATGATGAAACATTTGCTACTATAGCAAGGCTGGAAGCAATAAGACTTTTCATAGCCTTTGTTGCTTACATGGAATTCACCCTTCACCAGATGGATGTCAAGAGTGCCTTCCTAAATGGCTATCTAAAGGAAGAAGTGTTTGTCAAGCAACCTTCGGGGTTTGAGAACAAGGAGAATCCTGACCATGTGTACAAACTTGACAAAGCACTATATGGACTCAAGCAAGCTCCCAGAGCATGGTATGAAAGGTTATCAAAATTCTTGCTTGAGCATGACTACAAGAGAGGTAAAATTTGATAGTACTTTATTCTTTAAAAAAAAGGGTAAATATCTCTTGGTAGTTTAGATATGTGTAGATGACATAATCTTTGGAGCAACCACTGAAAAGATAAGTATAGAATTTGCTAAACTAATGGGGAGTGAATTTGAAATGAGCATGATGGGTGAGCTTAATTTCTTTTTAGGCTTACAAATTAAACAAAATTCAAATGGAACTATGATCCATCAGCAAAAGTATGTGAAAGAGTTGCTTAAAAGGTTTAAAATGGAAGACTCCAAAGAAATCGACACTCCTATTGCAACAGCCACAAAACTAGATGTAGATGAACCTGTTTCATCTGTTGATCAAAAGTTGTACAGGGGAATGATTGGTTCACTGTTGTATCTCACTGCTAGTAGACCTGACATTGTCTTCAGTGTAGGACTTTGTGCAAGATTTCAGGCTAATCCAAAAAATCTCACCTAACTGCAGTAAAGAGGATCTTGAGATACTCAAAAGGCACCACAGAGATCCAAAAGGTAGTAACTTTAACCTTGTGGGATATGCTGATGATGACTATGCACGTTTTCTAGTAGATAGAAAGAGCACCTCAGGTATGGCACATTTGCTGGGCTCATGTCTTGTGTCTTGAGCCACTAAAAATCAGAATTTTGTAGCTCTATCTACTGATGAGGCTGAGTATGTGGTTGCAGCTTCATGTTGTGCTCAACTATTGTGGATTAAGCAATAACTGCTAGATTTTGGAATCGATGTTGGATGCATCGCTATCTTGTGTGATAACACCGGTGCTATAAGTATGATGAAGAACCCCGTTCATCATAAAAGGACTAAGGACATAGATGTTAGACATCATTTTAAGGAATAATTATGAGAAAGGATTGATCTCTATTGAATTTTGTGCTACTAATAAACAGATTGCTGACATCTTTAAAAAAGCACTAAGTAGAGAGCATTTTGAAAGAAACATATTAGAGTTAGGGATGATTAAGATCACCTAATTGAACCAGTTCGTAATGTACATGAAAAAATATGAAAAGAAAAATTGGCTTGAAATTCTGAAATTTGTGTAAATAATCAAATTAATCGTTGCTCAGCCTCATGTTGTAAATAGCATACTCTATTGCCATGTTTTGAAATGCCGCATTGGTTACTAATGATGTTTTTATTATTGTTGAAAGTTGAGGCTTGATCAAGAGGTAGCTTAAATGATGAACCTGGTTCATCAGTGTTGGTTCATCTGAAAGGCAAGGCATGTGTTCTCCACCATACACATTTTGAAATTTTAACAGTTATTCATGAGCAGAACTCTACCGAAAAGTAGATCTTTTCAAAATCTAGTCTCTATCCTAATTTTGAACCAATTCCGTCACCTCTTAGAATCCCATCAAATTAAAAGCTTAGAAAGTAGGGGAGCCGTAACCGTAATCTCTAACTGACACTTATAGAAGTGATTAGACTTCTTTTTTACCCAAAATACTCCCGTTATATATTAATTACCCATCCCCTTTAGAACCCCATCATCATCACTTCTCTAAGTCATCATTCACTAAGCCATAACCATCGAAACCCTTCCATCTCTCTGCTCCAAAACCTTGATTCTAACCCTTCCTTCTTTCTCAACTCAAAATCTTCTTCTTCTTCCATCTTAAATAAAAAATGACTAATCCTTCGGTCAACCCTGGTTCCCCACCACATGTTACTCCATCTTCGACCACTTCCACACCTCCACCACCTAGTCCTACTCACTCTCAACCCAGTTCCACTATTCCTCAACCTAGCCCTAGTCCAGAACCCAGAAAAAAATGGGTTAAAATGCTCGCCAGGAAAACAGTGGCTACAGGTTCTCTCGCTAGAAAATTGAACCCCAAATTACAATCTAGTCAGGTTCAAGAATCAGACAATTCCAGTGATTCGTTCAAATCAGCTACTGAGGAAGCAGAAGGATCATCTGATTCTAAACAGGTATCATCTTTACCAAATATTGCCTCTGAAAATGTGTCTGAAATAGCAGAGAACTTAGAAAACAGGTTTGTGCTGGTTGGGTCTGTGAAAAATGTGGAGTTTCCAAAAGTAAGACGAAAAAGTCGTAAAAATAAAATTAGGGAAGAAATAGAGAAAAAGGGAAGTCAGAGTGAAGCAAGGGGAACAGGGGAAGAAACTACTAGATTGTCTATTAGTGGTACTGAAACAGTAGTATTAGAAGAGGGAGCCAAGGAGTCAGGGGAAATAAATCAAGTGAAGCAGCTAAGGGATTAGTAAATCTCGGAAAACCTACATATGAACCCGGTTCATCCATTGAGGAGACATTGGCAGATCTTATGAAGAAGTTAGGAGAGAGTTATAAACCGAAGAAGAAAAGGACTCCAAAGACTAAATAGGCGTGGTTGGCCCCGAACCTAGGGAGGCGTGGTTGGCATCAGGTGTCGTACTGGCTCGAGTGAACCACTCTGTAACTCATGATCGTTCGACCAAAACTAGAACATACATAGGTCGAGTTAGCAGGACTTATTTTTTTTGTATCTATCATGGGCCAACATGGCCACAACTTGTAATGCATAACTATAAGTGGACAACACTGTATCAATAAATTATTGTTCTTAAAACATGAATATATATGGGTCGTCAAGGCCTCTGACATATTGTACAAAATGAACTTCTGTCTACAAAGCCTCTAAGATTATTTGACATCAAATGGGACAGGGTACCGGCCTACCCATAAGTCTGTAGCAAAACTCTAACACGATGACATAGACTCGGCTGCACTCTGAATGAGGTGGATTCTTACCGATCCTTCGTTGAATGCCAATATCGTCTACTATGAGGGATCGTCAAACTGATTTTCATACCTGCGGGCATGAAACACAACGTCCCCAGGAAAAAGGGACGTCAGTATGAATAAAGTACCGAGTATGTAAGGCAAGAAAGCATAAATATGAACAATAATGTAAGAGAGGTAGAGAAGATACAACCTGTAACATCTGAGTGCCTCTGAGGGCAACTGACATGAAATGCATGATACATAAATATATACACATACTTTTAAAACCATACGCCTCTGTAGGCATCATCATATCGTACCCGGCCTCGAAGAGGACTCGGTAAAAATGTACCCGGCCACGTGAAGCTCGGTAAAATCCAACTGATCAGTGGTTGCACAATAGATGTCGTACCCGACCGACTATAGCGCGGCTCGGTAGAGTAAAATAGATACTATATATAATGCATGCTGGACTCATGGAATCACGCTCTAAAACTTTCGGAGTGACGTAATGTAGTTGCACCTTCGATTAACATTATGGACATCATAGCATGAATATGAACTTCACTAGTACTTAAGGATCATACATACTTTCTTAGAATAACTTTGTAAGGAAAGAACAACATGGACAACCTTAGTTGCTAGGAGTAGATTCATTATGAAATAGCGTATCGTTTACGTTCGTTTTACTTTAGATCATGCCAAAAGGATGAAGGAAGAGCCTTAACATACCTGTGCCGATTCTCTTGAGAAAGATCACACCGTACTCCCTAAAATTTGCAAAAATCTCACGCTATATTGACAAAGTGGAGTGCCTTAAGCTATGAAAAACTGCAGCTAGCGGTTGAAAGTCTCACCGGCTAATTGTAGATCCTTGATATAAATCCACAATTATGAAATATCCTTCTACGTCTCTTTACATTTTTCTAACACTTGTCAATGAGACTGTCACCACCATGGCTCGACAAATGATTGAGAAAATATAGGGAATCCATATAATCCTCCAAAAATATATGTGCAACAACTTAAAACCTTAGAACAAATAAAAACCAAATTTAACTTTCCATCAAAACTCTCCCTCCTAATCTTCGTCGTGTAATAAACCAAGATACTCTGATGTCTAGCTTCATCCAAACACGGATAAATTTAAGGTGGAGAGAGGAGGAAAAAGTTCTGGTGCCATGTCTTACAACAACTTCAACTATGTAAAAACACCAAAGTAGAAATTCAAATCTGCTCAATGTAATCATGGGAACACAATTGACTGCAATTGCATAAAGAAAAATTAGTAAGACCCAGTCATTAACATCTACATTTCCTTTCTTGATTTCTACTTGTATTAAGGTCCATTCACCAATTCATGAATTTGCATTGTAAATGATCACCAGCAAAAGTTGCCACAACACCTTTCATTTTCCTCACTATAAAAAATAGTATTCGTCATTTCTCATTCTTAAAATATCTGTAGCACGTAGATCTGTAAGATAGTGAAAAAAAATCCAACAGCTCTACTAGCAAGTATAACAATTTCATTTCACATGCCAAGCTACAAACACCAGGTATGCCCACAGACCTGCTACTACTGCCGACAATTAAATTAACTCACCTTTGAATTTACAAGGCTTATGTTATACTAAAGACTAAGCCACATATAAATATGCCACCTATCCGCTCTATTGTAAGAGTCATGAATATGGACAAGGCCTTGCTGCCACGTGGGTTGGGGTGGGAAATGTTAATCTTTATCTACTTATTAAGTAATTAGGTAGTGTCCCGTTACCCGATAAATTAATCAATTACCCGTATAATTAAGAATTGTCTCAACCCATTTTAAGGATATATTGTTGTTAGTTGTTACTGTTAATCCTATTTTCTTTAGCATCCTTGTAATTTTTAAGTCAAGAACAATTAAGAAAATTCGTATGTTGCTGAAATTCTTCAACGCCCACATTCTCATTCAAAATTTATCATTCACTTGGTGGGCAGCCTTCTTCCACCTACAATGATATTATTAAATCCTTCCCTTTTTCACAAAAAATTACCTACACCATTTTCATTGAGAATCATTGTGATTCTTGATCAATTTTTAGATTTTGTATACAGTAGTTAACTAGTTGGCTTATAAGATTTAAAGTCACTTTTAGACAACTCAACAATTTGCTCACTAATAATAACTGAAACGATGATGGAAAAAATACATTGACGAAATCCTTCATATATATTTTTCAACTAAACGGTAACATTAAAAATGTTCAAGTATATCACAATCATCTTGGATAAGAAAGCAACATTTTTTTACCCCTGATTTAGGTACTGTATTATTTGATTTAACATGGTTAAGACTAGTAATTAAATTCATCTTTATAATAAAGAAAATCTTATAAACTTTCTCATATTATATATGTGTAAAATTTAAAGCATATTCGAAAGTAGTAATATTAATAACTATATAAAATCATAATTTTAAAACTTTTTTACAAAAATATTCCACTCAAAATAACATATCAAATGTATATGACGGTATCAAGGTTGTTAAACTTACGGGGTCTTATAATAACATAGTCACGAATCCTCTATAATCTGATGAATGGCCTTAATCCCTTCGAGTTCATATGGGTTACAACGACTTATCCTAATATTAAAGTACGGGATGTAACATCCTTCCCCCCTTTAAAACATTCGTCCTCGAATGTTAATTGTTAGAGATTTATAAAATTTTCACTAAGGTTTCCTCTGTAAACTAAATTAAAACCCAAATTATATCTGAAGTCTCGACTATTCACAACCTTTTACATTGAGTATTCGTATCTTTATCACCTTTACCTTATCTCACTTACCTTTTAAAATCGCATCGTATCTTCTCTCGCTTTCATAACCTCCTTTCTAAATAGGGGGAAATTACGCCTTAAAGTTATATTGTAATACCTGCACCTCTGTGCATACAAAACCTGGCGAAAACTTCATACTGAGTTGTTACGACTCAACTCTATGGCACGATCTGGAAACAAAAGAAGGGTAACATTTCCTAAATTCCCTATAGCTTCTCAATTATAAATGTGACGTGCAACACACCTATAAGTGAGACTCCCTAGGACACGATCCACTCTGATACCACTTTGTCACGCCCCGAACCTGGGGAGGCGTGGCTGGCACCAGGTGTCGTACTGGCCCGAGCGAACCACTCTGTAACTCATGATCGTTCGACCAAAACTAGAACATACATAGGTCGAGTTAGCTGGACTTATTCTTTTCATATCTATCATGGGCCAACATGGCCACAACTTGTAATGCATAACTATAAGTGGGCAACACTGTATCAATAAATTATCGTTCTTAAAACATGAATACATATGGGTCGTCAAGACCTCTGACATACTGTACAAAATGAACTTCTATCTACAAAGCCTCTAAGATTATTTGACATCAAATGGGACAGGGTACCGGCCTATTCATAAGTCTGTAGCAAAACTCTAACACGATGACATAGACTCGGCTGCAGTCCGAATAAGGTGGAGTCTTACCGATCCTTCGCTGAATGCCAATATCGTCTACTATGAGGGATCGTCAAACTGATTGTCTATACCTGCGGTCATGAAACGCCGTGTCCCCAGGCAAAAGAGACGTCAGTACGAATAAATTACCGAGTATGTAAGGCAGTAAAGCATAAATATGAATAATAATGTAAGAGAGGTAGATAAGATACAACATGTAACATCTGAGTGCCTCTGAGGGAAACTGCCATGAAATGCATGATACATAAATATATACACATACTTTTAAAACCATACGCCTCTGTGGGCATCATCATCATCATATCGTACCCGGCCTCGAAGAGGACTCGGTAAAAATGTACCCGACCACGTGGAGCTCGGTAAAACCCAACTGATCAGTGGTTGCAAAATATGTGTCGTACCCGGCCGACTATAGTGCGGCTCTGTAGAGTAAAATAAATACTATATATAATGCATGCTGGACTCATGGAATCACGCTCTAAACCTTTCGGAGTGACATAAGGTAGTTGCACCTTCGATTAACATTATGGACATCATAGCATTAATATGAACTTCACTAGGACTTAAGGATCATACATACTTTCTTAGAATAACTTTGTAAGGAAAGAACAACATGGACAACCTTAGTTGCTAGGAGTAGATTCATTATGAAATAGCGTATCGTTTACGTTCGTTTTACTTTAGATCATGCCAAAAGGATGAAGGAAGAGCCTTAACATACCTGAGCCGATTCTCTTGAGAAAGATCACACCGTACTCCCTAAAATTTGCAAAAATCTCACACTATATTGACAAGGTGGAGTGCCTTAAGCTATGAAAAACTGCAGCTAGCGGTTGAAAGTCTCACCGGCTAATTGTAGATCCTTGATATAAATCCACAATTATGAAATATCCTTCTACATCTCTTTACATTGTTCTCACACTTGTCAATGAGACTGTCACCACCATGGCTCGACAAATGATTGAGAAAATATAGGAAATCCATATAATCCTCCAAAAGTATATGTGCAACAACTTAAAACCTTTGAACAAATAAAAACCAAATTTAACTTTCCATCAAAACTCTCCCTCCTAAGTTCTTCGTCATGTAATCAACCAAGATACTCTGATGTCTAGCATCGTCCAAACACAGAAAAATTTCACGTGGAGAGAGGAGGAAAAGGGTTTTGGTGCCATGTCTTACAACAACTTCAACTATGTAAAAACACCAAAGCATAAATTCAAATCTGCTCAATGTAATCATGGGAACACAATTGACTACAATTGCATAAAGCAAAATTAGTAAGACCTAGTCATTAACATCTACATTTCCTTTCTTGGTTTCTACTTGTATTAAGGTCCATTCACCAGTTCATGAATTTGCATTGTAAATGATCACCAGCAAAAGTTGACACAACACCTTTCATTTTCCTCAGTATAAAAAATAGTATTCGTCATTTCTCATTCTTAAAATATCTGTAGCATATAGATCTGAAAAAATCTAACAGCTCCACTAGCAAGTATAACTATTTCATTTCACATGCCAAGCTACAAACACCAAGTATGCCCACTGACCTACTACTACTGCCGACAATTAAATTAACTCACCTTTGAATTTACAAGGTTTATGTTATACTAAAGACTAAGCCACATATAAATATGCCATCTATCCACTCTATTATAAGAGTCATGAATATGGACAAGGCCTTGCTGCCACGTGGGGTGGGGGTGGGGAATGTTAATCTTTATCTACTTATTAGGTAATTAGGTAGTGTCCCGTTACCCGATAAATTAATCAATTACCCGTATAATTAAGAATTGTCTCAACCCGTTTTAAGGATATATTGTTGTTAACTGTTACTGTTAATCCTATTTTCTGTAGCATCCTTGTAATTTTTAAGTAAAGAACAATTAAGAAAATTCGTATGTTGCTGAAATTCTTCAACGCCCACATTCTCATTCAAAATTTATCATTCACTTGGTGGGAAGCCTTCTTCCACCTATAATGATACTATTAAATCCTTCCCTTTTTCACAAAAAATTACCTACACCATTTTCATTGAGAATCATTGTGATTCTTGATCAATTTTTAGATTTTGTATACAGTAGTTAACCAGTTGGCTTATAAGATTTAAAGTCACTTTTAGACAACTCAACAATTTGCCCACTAATAATAACTAAAACGATGATGGAAAAAATACATTGACGAAATCCTTCATATATATTTTTCAACTAAACGGTAACATTAAAAATGTTCAAGTATATCACAAACATCTTGGATAAGAAAGCTACATTTTTTACCCCTGGTTTAGGTACTGTATTATTTGATTTAACATGGTTAAGACTAGCAATTAAATTCATCTTTATAATAAAGAAAATCTTATAAACTTTCTCATATTATATATGTGTAAAAGTTAAAGCATATTCGAAAGTAGTAATATTAATAACTATATAAATCATAATTTTCAAAAAAATTTACAAAAATATTCCACTCAAAATATCATATCAAATTTATATGACGGCATCAAGGTTGTTAAACTTATGGGGTCTTATAATAACATAGTCACGAATCCTCTATAATTCGATGAATGGTCTTAATCCCTTCGAGTTCATATGGGTTACTACGACTTATCCTAATATTAAGGTACGGGATGTAACACTTCTGGTTCTGAAACTCCTCTTCCAAGAGGAACAACCACAAGAAGTGCACTTAGGCAAAGTGAGGAGGAGTAAAAGGCTTTGAAGGAAAGTAAGAGAAAGAGAGCTGAAAAGGGAAAAGAGAAAATTGTTGAGCCTGTAGAGGTTGTGGGGATTGAGGAGATGAACTTGGTTCATCAAGATGATCAAAGGGAAGAAGTTGAGGTGCATACCCCCAAACCAAAGAATGCTAAGACTTCTTCAAAGAAGTCTGCATCTGTGTCTGCTACACCCTCAATTGTAGCCAAGAGAACCAGGTCGACAATAAAGTCAAAGAAAGTTCAAATTGATGAAGAGGAAGATTGGAGTGCTGATGAAGAAGATGAGACTGCTGGAGAGAAGGAAATTTGAGTAAGTTTGGGAAGCGGACCATTTTGAAGGGGAGATTGCTGAAAGATTTGGAGGAATCTGGAATGGTCTCTCTGATGGATAAGTTGGAGGTGCAGGGCTGGAAGGACATGGTCCTTCAGCTAGATGGGAGGTTTTCCAGAAGTGATATAGTCGAGTTCATGGCCAATGCTGCAGTTCAAGGGCGGTAGGGTCTCTATTCAAGTGAAAGGGACCAAAATTTCATTTGATGCCATAGAATTGGGAGAAGTGCTTGGGATCCCGTCTGAAGGATATGATGATTACACCAGGCAGAGATGGCCCAGCTTGGATGCTCTTCCCACTGCTTTACAAATCACCAGAAGGTTCTGTGACAATGAAGAGGAGGTTGCACCAAGGGCGGTCTACAAAAGTGAAATGACGCCTCCTCACAAGGTGGTGTTTTAGTTCATAAACAAGTGTGTACTTCCAAGGCAGGAGAGAAGGCACATAGAAAATTACATGGACTTAGTTCTCATGGAGTGCCTCGACAGTGGAAAGCAGATCAACTGGCCTTACTTCATCATCCAGCTCCTGGACAGGGTGGTAAACGGTTCCAAGGCTCATGCCATTCCTTATGACTTCCTCCTCACAACTGTACTTGCTCACTATAAGGTGCCTCTGAATAAGGCAGAAATGGCTACAGTCAAGGACCACTTTGGCAAAAACACTCTTCTAGCCTGCGACTATGCTGTCAATATTCCTGAAAATGAACCTGGTTCATCCAGGAAGACTCCGGTGAATAACAAAGTCACAGCACTTGTGCAGGAGGGTGGGGCTAAGGATGCAGAAATTCTTAGGCTGAAGAATCGCTTGGCTGAGGTTGAACATGAGAGGGATGCTCTCAGAACTGAGCTTGCCAAAGAAAAGGAGAAGAATGAGGGGATTTTTAATGATATGTTATCTCTTCTCCAAGCTAAAAACCCAGCCTCCAACCCTTTCCAGACTTAGTAGTCCAACCTGTCTTCGACTTTCAGTGACCAGATTAGGGATTTTTTTTGTTTCTGTTGCTCATGATGATAACTGTTTTTATTTCTGCTTGTGGATTGTGGTTGAACTATGCCTCTATCAATGAATTCTGCTGCTTTTGCTCTTAATCTTGATTCAATTTCTTTGATAGATTGCATTCTTGGTTTACTATTGATAATTAATCCATGATTGCACTTGCAGTTGCCCCAGTGGCCATGAGTAATTCTTAAAAAATCTGGGACTTTCATAAATTTTGCATCTTTTCGATGATGCCAAAAGGGTGAAAAATAGTTATGTGCTATTCTGAATATGTGATATTTATAACCTAATGAACCTGGTTCTTTATGATAAATGCTTAATACTCCAAAAATTGTCAATGTTGGATTAAGTTGATCACAAGCCTAAGAACAGAGTTTGTCATCATCAAAAAGGGGGAATTTGTTGGCCCAAGAAACTGAATGGTTTTGAAGATTGACAAAGAAACTCAAAGTTGAACCAGGTCCATCACTGGAGACATAAACATGCAGAGTTAAAGGCACGTGAGGTGCACATGCAGGAGATAAACGAAATCTGCAAATTAAAGAGATATCTCCTGATCGAAAAGATTGCAAAATGATAAGGAGAAGGACTCCTTATTCAGTAAGAACATAATCAAGATAAGGAAGGATTTAAGAAGTTGAGATTAACTAGAAATCTTCCATCAAGGAAGAGTAGCATCAGAGTTCTAGTAAATCTCTTGTTTGCTAATCCTATATATTGTTCAGTGTTCTTATTGTACAGGCACGCACAAAAGCAGAAGCAAAGCAAGAATTGAGAGCAAAATTAGCAAGGCAATTTTGCAAGCAGTTCGTGTGAGATTCAAGTGTGCGAATCTGAAGCTACTTGGACCAGCTAGAAGAACCAGTTCCAACTGTTGTCTTCTAGTCTAGTCTACTTGTAGTAGGGATTTCGATTTGTACCGTTCAGCTTTATTTAGAAGCATTTGTAATAGGTACTGAGTTTTCAAGTTATAGCTAACTTGGAGTTGTCGCAAATAGCTAGAGGCTAGTTTGCCACAAAGGGATTAGAGTTAATCCTAGGTTTACAAAGAGTTTTGTAAATGCAATTTTTGGCTCAGTGATTTTAGTGGAGAGTTTGGAAAAATCCTATTGGAAAGTAGATCGTGGTTTTTTTCACCTTTTGAGCCAGGTGTTTTCCATGTAAAATCCTTGTGTTCTTTATTTTCTGTATTTTTCATTCCGCAAATAGTATAGGTTGGAACACACAGAAGAACCTAGTCCTTATATAACTAGTGCACGCGAAAATCGGACACCACACAAATCACCCCCCTTTTGTGTGGTATTGACGTTAGGACATCATTGTAGTTGTATATAACTGGGTAGAAAAAATATATTAAAGTTGTAGATAAGTTGTATAATATATAATTAGTTGTATGAATTTTATTTTTACTATGTATAAATCAGATACAAAATATACAAAAGACATATTGTATAAAATTTACATTAAGTGGTATGATATTGTAGTTGTATATAACGGAGTAAAAATAATGTATGAAAATTGTAGATAAGTTGTATAATATATAATTAGTTGTATGAAATTTATTTTTACTATGTATAAATCATATGCAAAATATACAAAAGACATATTGTATAAATTTTGTATAAAATTTATATTTAAGTTGTATGTTATTGTAGTTGTATTTAACTGGGTAGAAATAATGTGTGAAAATTATAGATAATTTATAGATAAATTGTATAATATATAATTAGTTGTATAAAATTTATTTTTATCTGTATAAATCATATACAAAATATATAAAAGACGTATTGTATAAAATTTGTATAAAAAATATATTTAAGTTCAGAGGCAAAACAATGATTTCAAGCTTATGAGTTCAGGATTCTAATTGTTAAAAGTTACTGGGTTATAAATTAATCATTTATACATATTCAATGTATTTTGTAAGACAAACACATGGTTCGAATCAAAGTTACTGGGTTCGGCCGAACCCGATCCCTACACTCTACCTGTTTAAGTTGTATGATGTTGTAGTTGTATTTAACTGTGTAAAAATAATGTATAAAAGTTGTAGATAAGTTGTAGATTAGATCGTTTGAACCTAACAATTTTGACCCGGTGCATAATTTATAAGTAAAAGTTCCCTTCAAATGCAAAAAGAATAGGTGAACCTTAATTTTAAAAATATACAGGATTCAATGTTAAGAACATTAAATGTTGAACACACATAGCTTAAATCTTAAATCTGGCTCTGCCTCTGCCTCCAAATTCCCCCTTAAAAAAAAATAAAGCCTCCATTACGTGTAATGCAAAATAGATTTGCTCAATATAGTTGTGGTACTGAGAATCACTGGTATGATCTCTTCTCTATTTGAAGGAGAAACTTTACAATCTTTATAATCAAATAGTTTCGTTACTTTGGCCAAGAAAAAAGAAGATAGAAATTAGTTTTTTTTGTTTTTTTGGAAGGACAATTCACGTTAAGCTAACATATTGGGAGCTGTAAGATACAAGTGCACCTACAATTTCAAATTTATCTTTGAATTAATGGGTTTTCTCATATATATATTGCATTAACAGCAAACCGGTTTTCTTACTACTCAAAGGTTTAAGTATTGTGCAACATAAGTGTAAAATTTAACAATCAGAAGTCACGTACAAGATAATAATAGCTTAATTCTTATATTAACCGATGATTGATAATTTGGTAATTACTATCACTTTGATAATTTGGTAAAACTTTGATAACTATCGTATTTATGATTAGTTAAAGTACCGATATTCTTTCATTTATAATACTCAAAAAGTTTATCGGCACACTTTACACCTTTCCCCCTCTAAAAGTTCCCTATATAACCAACTGCCTCCAAAGAGAGAATTCAATTCATTTAACACCAACAAAAACCAAAAAAGAGTTAGAAAAATGATAATGGAAGATCCGGAGAGAGGAGGAAAAAAGGAAAATGGTGTGACTAAATCTCTTGATTGAAGGCAGAAATAATGGATTTGGGAGCCTTTTAAGGTGGATTGTATATATTTTGTAAACAAAACTTTGTTGCCGGGTAATTAGCTAAACATGGACATTAAGGGTGATAAAGTTTCAAATAGTGTATAGGAATGAAAAATCCCTTCCAAAAATGACACTCTCTCTGTTTTAATTTATGTGAACATATTTCTTTTTTTGTCCATGTCAAAAAGAATGACATCTTTCCCTATTTGGAAACAATTTATATTTATGCAATAATTTATAACCACACAAAATATATGTGTCTCATGTTATACCACAAGTTTAAAAGTTTTCTCTTTTTTCTTAAACTCCATGTCCAGTCAAATGAGTTCACATAAATTGAAACGGATGGAGTAGTAATTAATAGTAACATTTTCTTAGAAGCTTTTCTGGACTATGTGCAAGTACTGTCTGATTTATGAAACAAGTTATTGAAAATATTCTGGTATAATAACTTTTGATCCCTCCGTTATTGGTAAATTATAATTTTGGTCCGTGTGATACTTAATTAAACATGTTTAAACTTCAATTAATTTAATGTGTATTTTTGGTCCCTTCATATGTAACAATTAGACTATTTGTATAATTATATTAAACTCAAATATGGAATAGAAGTACAAACTTAACATCAAACATGGATTAATTTAATGACGTAATGGTTAAAATAGTTCTTTATATTTGTGAAGATTCACAAGAAGAGGGATCAATTTCAAATAATTGAAGGCTAAATATAATCAATAAGATATCACAAAGATTAAAATTAGAATTTATCAATAATTAAGGGATTAATAGCTCAAATTTCCCAAATATTTTACTTAGTAGTTAACTGAATAATTTTGATTTTTTAACCAAATAATAAACATTAATTTCGAAATGTATATATCCCTCTATTTGGAGCATTCTTGAAGAAGAAGAAAATTTCTGTGAACAGTGGGCAGAGATTCCAGAATTTCTACTACATTCACACTTCCCTTTCACCTCTCACACATACATTAAACCCTAATTCACAAAATCCTCATCTGTGACATGGACGCCGCCCAAAATCCTCATCCCATATGCGCACAAGAAACACTCGATCTTCTAAATTGCACCACTGAGACCCCTTACGATAAGGAGAAATGCCAACATCTGCTTGAATCCTTGCGCCAATGCGTCGTTAACAAGGTAATTAAATTTATTATGGTGTGAGCCTCTTTTATTTATTTTTTAAATATGTTTTGTGATGCTTATTGTTGGTTTTTATTCTGCTCCTTACTGTTGTTCTTTTACTCCACTTGAATTTGATCTGCATTTTTCACCTTTGGGTGGCTAGTTAGGTGAATAACTGGATAATCCGCCTAGAGGAACTGTAATTAACAGCTTGTTTGGATGGTTGTTACCTATTGTATTGTATGGTATTGTTACTCTAAATTCGATGTTTGTTTTGATCCTTACCTTACTTTTTTCTCTCATCTTGCGCTTTCTTATTATTAAATAATCATATTTTATCCTTTACTCAACTTTTTTATATAATAATTCTATTGCGTATCCTATTTTTTCTTAGTAATGTTGCAAGTTTTATGCTTCATATTGTTGGTGCATGACATCATCGAATGACGGCAACGGTATAATCTATCCAAACATTGTATTCACCCAACAATACATTATAATACAATACGATACATTATAAAACGACATGTAACAACAATACAAACAAGCTGTAAGGGTTTTGAAGCTAAAGTTCTTTGCTTTTTAAGACCGAATTAAGTTATAACTATTGAAGGGGTAGCTTAGTGGTCAATGAGTTGGAGCGACAACCTTAGGACTCGAGGTTCAAATTATAACTAAGGCGGCACTATGTGTAGCAGGTACTCGGTGGATTAGTAGACCTTGGCGCAAGCTGATTTGGACACAACTGTCAAACAAATGCAATGATTTGGACACAACTGTCAAACAAATGCAATCTAGAAGATTTCTTGTTTTGCACTGTCTTTAGATTAGATAAACTACCTGTTGAGTGAGGCAAAATTCATTTTATTTCTAGGGTTTCTGGCTGCTTTTCATATTTTATGGTGCAACTTTTAGATCATGGAAAGGATCAGGGGAAAATACAATCATTAAGAAGTGCCTAATTCTTCTTGCTCGTTCATTTTAGATATTGAAGAAAAGAGAGTGAGGTTCTAGGAATTGTTTCAGGGGAGTGATAGAAAGATTATGTTGAGAAGGGCCTAACTTTCTTGCTCGTGCATCTTAGTTATAGAACAAAAGAAAATGAGGTTCTAGAATTTTTTTCACGGGAGTGATAGAAAGATTATGTTGATGTGATCTAAGCATGATGTTTCCATAGGTGCATATAATACATGAGATAGTGCAAATGCATAAAATTGAGTTATGAGCTATTTTTTTAACAACATTGGTATCAGGGACTGCTTACGCGCTCCCCATTATTCTACTGGGTACCTGCCACCCCTAGTAACTTTGTCCGACATGATGCGTGTTTTTCCATCTTGGCGAATGAGTCTCATCCAGTAATGAAATTAACCAATCAAAGCATATCAGGAGTTTTGTCTCGTCAAGAGAAACACAACAATGAAAATTTCTATCTTCTAATCCTCCACCTGCACCCACCTGCCAAAAATGCAAAATGTTCACTGCCCCTCATTCTTGTCTAGGTTGATGTCATACAACCATTTTAGTACACCTTACTGACATGTTCAATCAATAGTCCCACACTTAGTCGACAAAGTTTTCAGAAAGTTGCTGGAGTTTTACTATGTTTTGATTTTATTTTAGCATACTGTTTTGTCATATTCAAACCAAAGATAAAATGTTAATTGTGTTCGTAGGGGAGCATGCTTTATGGAGGGAGGTAGTAGTAGAGAAGTATGATTTTATGGAGGGAGGGGGGTGGGTGCGGAGGACTAGATCTATCACAATCCTGGTTGGGTGTAGTTTGTGGCCGAATATTATGAAAGGTGGGAAGATTTCGGTGATCATATTACTTCTAGGGTTGGGGGTGGGAGAAGAATTAGCTTTTGGAACCATAAGTGATTAGGGAGGACTCATTGAGGGTTTCATTCCCTAATGTGTTCAGAGTTTCAAACCAAGGTGATTTTTCAACAAATTCGAAGGATGCAAGAGGGGGGAAGTACTTTGGGATCTTAGTTTTAGGAGAAATTACTAGACTCGGAGTTGGGGGAGTTCCAAAGGTTGTTGGAGGTACCATATAAGCAGGTCATACATGCATCCAATCAGGATTCATGGAGATCGGAGCTGAGGAGTGATGGCTTGTTCAAGATCAAATCTTTTTACCAGAAGTTGCTGTGAGAGAGAATACATGTTCCTCCACACTTATTGGTTTGGATTCTATGGGCACCCAAGAATGTGTTTTCTTACATGGTTGGCAGCGAGGGAGGCGATTCTGCCGGCTGAGAATTTGAGGAAGAAAAATAGTACTTATGTTAGTTGGTGATGTATGTATAAATGTTCGAGCGAAGAAGTTGATCATCTTTTGGTGCATCGTAAGGTGGTGTTGGGTTTGTGCCTCCGTGGAGGGTGATCTTGAATTGGTTTTGTATAAAGTGGGTGATGCCAGACATTGTTAGAGATGTGTTGCATAGATGGGCTAGTAGACGTAGGAGAAGAAGACAAAGGGCATGGGAGGCTACTCTACTAGCCCTTTTGTGGGTCATATGGAGGGAGAGAAATACGAGTGTGTGAGGGGATTGAAAATGATTTTGTACACTTGAGGAATAGTTGTCTTTGATCGCTTTTTGGTGCACCCCTGAAATTCCTATTCACAGAGAATCATGTTTTTTTTAGGTTCTCTACTTTTTGGTATACTTGTTGTATACGGGAGTTTTCCCAATTTTAATAAAATTATTTACCACATAAAAAAAGAAAAATCAATTGTGTTCGTAGCAACGATTTATTAGCCAGACCCCACTTTGTGGGACTTTACTGGGTAGTTGTTGTTGATTTATTGTTATTAAACAATGACTTAATTGCTATAACGTAAATTAAACAACTCTTTTAGTAATGTCATTTTTGGCTTTAGGAATTGCGTAAACAAGGCATCATTGTATGGACAAATACACAAGAAATAAGAAACACATTCTCTAACTTTTTCCCCCCTAGTTACCATAATTTTCTAATCCTGTGGCGATTGCAACTTGGGCTCGGGTTTTCGGGAGTAACATAAGAGAGATTCGGAATTCCAAATTAGCGGTCCAATACTAATCCTTTTGTTTTCACTTTGTGTTGCGCTTTTGTTTCTAAATGCAAGTGAAATTTGTCAAAAAATGATTCCAATAAAGATTTATTAATAACGGTATCATGTTAAACCACTCAATTCTCTTATATCAAGAAATCATTATGCCTTAGACTAAGGTTTTTGAAGTTTTATATTGACGATATAATCAAAAGAAACCTTTTCCTGCAGAATGTGTTTATAGGTAACAATGTGCTAGATAAATGTGCAAAGACAAAAAATAACTTAGCAGTGGATCGGTGGTAGAGAATGAATATAATTGTAGCGGAGTTTGACCCGGTCTTCTGATTTGGTGCAAAACATCCATGGATTTGGCTAAATTAAATTATTGAAAATGAATCTCAAACTTGGGCCAATTTACAGTTTGTAACCAAGATAATCACGTAAGTCATGTGCATGTCCAAAGATGCACAAGACAGTCGCGGAAAGTGGTCCTTGTCAACAAAAAGAGAAAGGAAGAGAGTGATGAGAAAGAGAGATGACTAGGTGGTGGTAATAAATTGTTCCATGTGCTTCTATCCTTTCAGTTCTTCATATATATTACTATTGTCTTGTAAGTTTTCATCCTAAAGAAACTAGAACGTCCAGATTATTATTGGATTTGTAAAAGAGAGAAAAAACACTTTAAATTGCTTTGTTAAGACTTCCTTTTTGCCTTTGGTTTTCTGTTTGATATCTTTCTAATTAATATTATTAACGAGCTATTTTGTTTGTTTGTGTATATATCTATTGGCAATGTGGTTATATTCCTGTTGCAAATGCTACTTGTGCCAATCAATTAAAAAAAAATGCTACTTGTAGATTGAATTCACCGTTTACAATTTTGATTAAGGCCCAAGTGTGTTGAGTTTCATGAAGCCTTCCACCAACTATCTTGCTCAATACCAAGCAAGTTAGGGTCGGCTATATGAATCCTCGCTCATGTTTAAGCTCATCAAATATCTTGCTAGATGTAATTGCTCAAAAGCTCATTATGGAGCATGTTCCTGTTGTTAGTTTATTTTCTGAATGCACCAATCGGCTCCTTTAGTAAAGGCTAATTTTTGAAAGAAAAATTACTCTTGTGCGGCAAAGAAAAATATATTAATGAACATTTGGTTTTTAGATGTTCTTGAATGAGGCTTTCAGTTATGCATCTAAGCAGAAAATATGCATAAGAAACTTTTATCTGTTTCCAATTTTGGATGAAATGGTTCTTTTATCATACTCCAACATGTTAATGGTTATTTCAGCGGGAGATGCTATAAGTTTTAGCTCCCTTGTGCAGAGTAGTTATTGGGCTTTCATTATCAGTAGTTTCATCTCTTCTTGCAGAAAGTAAAGAGATTCTTGCTTGCTGAAGTGAGCATTGGGAACACAGGAGGGACCACTGAGAAAAGAAGTTAAATCTCCTAACCAAAGCTGGTAACAAGGCTGATTAGTTTGAGGTGGTTCCAAGAAAACCAATATATATATTTATTTTTTTAAGAAAACCACATTTGATGTTCTCTTCTCGACTCTGAAGAAGGGAAATTGCCATCTGTCAGTATTTAGCACACCTCTAATATGTCTTGTCATAGAATCAAAATATTTGTATATGTACACTTTAACTTAAACATATCTCTGCTTTTTTGGTTTTCTTTGTGTTAATTTCTTTGGTTTCTGCTTTCTTTAAATTTTCAACTTAGTGTTCATTATACAGGTGAAAACCTGGAATATACATGAAATGAAACTTCTACAACTTTCTCAATTTATAGAGGGGAGCTCTTCTTTTTCATGTTGCCAATTTTTGGCACGAAATATAGTAGTTATTCTTTAAGGGGTCGTTTGATATGAAGTATAAGAAGATATAGTGTTGGTATAAAAATTTAATACTATCTTAATATTTCGTTTGGTTAGCAAACTAGGTGTAAGTTATCCCAGGATTAAAACTAACATCGGGATAACTTATACCTTATAGAGGGTGGGGTAATTAGCACCAGAATAACTTATACATTCTTTTTACAAATTATGCAATTGTCATATTTAATACAACATACCAAACAGTGGATAAAAAACAATCTCANCCACAAACACTAAGGCTTTATGATTTTCAGAAGTTCCTAATTAAAGCTTCTAGATAAGCAAAGTAGGAGTTATAATGAAGAATAAATACAAAGTTACAACTCAACTAAGGACATACAAGAGACTTGTTGTAGGAACTGGTCCGTACTGGTGTTGTACTTTGTTCTTGATGCACTTGTGAATTGAATACTTTATTATCAGATTTTGGAGTACCTGAATGAATTCACAAGTGTTCAAGTGATTTTTTGTTGTAATGCTTCTTGTTAATACAACTTGGATGACATCACTCGAAAGATGTAATCACTTGGTTGGTACAAGGTCCTTCCCAATGAGAAGTGACTGTTGCACTGTTTGCATGTACAGTGCAGGCAATCACTTTCCAGCTGTAGAGAGTTGACTTTGTACCGTTGTCAGGGAAACCCAAAGGGATCAGGTTCCTATGTTGATTCTTTATCTTCTGAAGTCATAAAGCTCACATTAGCTTGAGTCCGTTGATTGAGTTATGTACCAAGTGTGTGTCAGGTTCTTTATCTGGTTCTTTCACAGTAAGTTTGTTAGATCATCAAAACATAAAGCTAAGGTATTGTAAACCCGTCAATTTCCCCATTTTTGATGATGACAAACTTAAAAATTGACAACCACATGCAGAGCAAAATAAACCAGATAAGGTGACGAGAACTTTACAAGTTCCACCTGACTTTATGCTTCCCTCCCCCTTAATCAGTATGTTCCCCCTACTTCAATTTATCTTCCCCCTTTTGGCATCATTAAAAATACACAAGCAAGCAATTAGCATAAATAAGTCTAGTCTAACTAACTCATGCCACATGTGTGCACGCAACATGATAGAAAAGAGAAGCAGAAAAACATAAGCATTTACAGCAAAAAGAGGAGAGTCTTCATTAATTTTATAAAACACAAGCCTTTGCTGTTATAGCAAAGGCAAATTTGGATTGTTAAAAGCGGTAGCAGTACAAGTGAATTCCATCCACACCACAAAAAAACAAAACAACTACCACAAAGTCATCAAAACAAAAGAGATAAACGAGAAACTGGTCACTGGAGGATTAGCCTAGGGGACACTAGAGGAAGAGGGATTGAAAGCGGCATCAAGAGTGTTGAGAACGAGACTTATCCGAGCTTTGCGGACATTTGCTCTGCGAGCAGTTTCTACCTCAGGTTCTCAACCTGTTGCTTGAGATCANGGAACTAATCCTAGCATAACTTATCCCAGCATAACTTATCCCGGTATAAGACGTATTCAAATCAAAGTACGAGGTATAAGAAGGTATAGTATTTGTATAAAAATTTAATACTACCTTAATACTTTGTTTGGTTAGCAAACTTGGTATAAGTTATCTTGGGATTAAAATTAGTATCAGGATGATTTATAACTTGTAGAGGGTGGGGTAATTGGTGCCGGGATAACTTATATCTTCTTCTTAGAAATTATGCAATTTTCATTTCTAATACAACATATCAAACAGTGAATAAAAAATAATACTAGTATAACTAATCCCAGCATAACTTATTCCGATATAAATCATATTCAAACCAAACTATCGATTATTTATTTCTTCGTTGTTCAGACGTCAGTTACAATTTCTATGTGAAGAACGTGAGTATGGCTTGACGACTTCACGTAGGCTTGTGAAATCTAAACCTACAAAGCGTTTCTCTCGTGCACAAAAATAAGAAGAAAACCAACGGTTAAAGTACTTGCAACATTGAGAAAGTAAAACATGACGCGGAACTCGCAATAAAATAATAGTATTATTGCTTATGTAAACATTACAATTTATATTTTTTTTGGCTATATTAATGTTAACAAAAATTTGGACCTAGATTTGGACCAACACAACTTGCGCGGTTGCGCCTTATCTTCATCTACACGGGCTGGATGGGAGATTGACAGGACTGGCCACGTCGTAGCCGAATATCTTCAAGATTGACGGTATTTAAAAGATGGTCCTGGACCTAAGGGTGTCTAACGGGCCGGGTTGACCCGTAACCGGCCCGGTCCAGACCGGTTAAAACCGGAACCGGCCCGGCCCGGTTCATAGGGGGCCGGGTGGGCTGGGTAGGGGGGTTAGAGGGGGTTGGTCCGTTTAATTATTTTGAAACGGGTAACCGGACCGGTCCAACCCGGTCAAAGTGAACAGTGCACTTACCGGTTAAACCGGCCCGGNNNNGTTTTAGTTTGTTATTTTAATATTATTAGACGTATAAATACAAGTTTAAACTTTAATTTGAAGTATTAAATGTAAACTTTAATTTGCAAGTTTGAAGTTTTGAACTTGCAAATTATAAGTAAATTCTTAATGATATATTCAAATATAAGAATTTTAAAGTATTTGTATCCTTTATTCAAACACTATTTTTATAAGTTTATTTTTTTGTTTATATTTTTACGATAGTTCTAACAAATACAAAAAAAAAAAAAAAATTTTTTTACTGTTAACCCGTCCCGGCAGTACCCCTACCCGCACGGGTTCGAATTTACCCGGATAAGCCCCAACCCGTTAAACCCGTTAATAATTAACCGGTAAGAACCCGTAACCGCAACCCGTCAGGTTCAAAAAAAAATGTAACCGGCCCGGCCCGGCCCACCCGTTAGACACCCTTACCTGGACCCGCATACAGCTCTTCGGGGCTTTTTCTACTGGATTAAATTGATCATCAAATCTACCTGATTTCATAGTGTTTGATAGTGTATATGAGTCTATCAAACTGTATTGAGACCTAGTCCTATAACAGTTTTCATAGAAATAGCTAATGCAACAGTAAGTAAATGACACAAGGGATTTTACGTGAAAAAATCTCTGCTCAAGGGGATCAAGAACCACGACCTACACTAATAGGATTTCAACTTTACTATGAGCAATCTTTAGATTACAACCTATGCAACCTAGGAATTAAACTCGTAATCCCTCACTAACTTGTAATACACCTATTACAAGCCACTTTGCAATACACCTATTACAAAGACTTCAACTCATGACTAACTCTAGTCACGCCACAAACACTAAGGCTTTATGATTTTCAGAAGTTCCTAATTAAAGCTTCTAGATAAGCAAAGTAGGAGTTATAATGAAGAATAAATACAAAGTTACAACTCAACTAAGGACATACAAGAGACTTGTTGTAGGAACTGGTCCGTACTGGTGTTGTACTTTGTTCTTGATGCACTTGTGAATTGAATACTTTATTATCAGATTTTGGAGTACCTGAATGAATTCACAAGTGTTCAAGTGATTTTTTGTTGTAATGCTTCTTGTTAATACAACTTGGATGACATCACTCGAAAGATGTAATCACTTGGTTGGTACAAGGTCCTTCCCAATGAGAAGTGACTGTTGCACTGTTTGCATGTACAGTGCAGGCAATCACTTTCCAGCTGTAGAGAGTTGACTTTGTACCGTTGTCAGGGAAACCCAAAGGGATCAGGTTCCTATGTTGATTCTTTATCTTCTGAAGTCATAAAGCTCACATTAGCTTGAGTCCGTTGATTGAGTTATGTACCAAGTGTGTGTCAGGTTCTTTATCTGGTTCTTTCACAGTAAGTTTGTTAGATCATCAAAACATAAAGCTAAGGTATTGTAAACCCGTCAATTTCCCCATTTTTGATGATGACAAACTTAAAAATTGACAACCACATGCAGAGCAAAATAAACCAGATAAGGTGACGAGAACTTTACAAGTTCCACCTGACTTTATGCTTCCCTCCCCCTTAATCAGTATGTTCCCCCTACTTCAATTTATCTTCCCCCTTTTGGCATCATTAAAAATACACAAGCAAGCAATTAGCATAAATAAGTCTAGTCTAACTAACTCATGCCACATGTGTGCACGCAACATGATAGAAAAGAGAAGCAGAAAAACATAAGCATTTACAGCAAAAAGAGGAGAGTCTTCATTAATTTTATAAAACACAAGCCTTTGCTGTTATAGCAAAGGCAAATTTGGATTGTTAAAAGCGGTAGCAGTACAAGTGAATTCCATCCACACCACAAAAAAACAAAACAACTACCACAAAGTCATCAAAACAAAAGAGATAAACGAGAAACTGGTCACTGGAGGATTAGCCTAGGGGACACTAGAGGAAGAGGGATTGAAAGCGGCATCAAGAGTGTTGAGAACGAGACTTATCCGAGCTTTGCGGACATTTGCTCTGCGAGCAGTTTCTACCTCAGGTTCTCAACCTGTTGCTTGAGATCAACATTTTCTTTGGTAAGACAAGCAACCTCTGCACTTGATGAAATGGAGGACCCTGGTGCCTCTTGAGCCTGACTTAGCTAAGTCTCTAAAATGGAATTCCTTGCCTTCAACTTCCTGATCTACTCAGTAGCACTGTTCTGAGCATTGATAAGCTGTGAGATCGTCGAAGTGCTTCCTACCCCTCCAACTTTGTCAACACACTCATATTCCTCTAAAGTAGTTTTTGAGAAGGTCTTCTTCTTGGTCCCCATCTTGGGATGTCCCAAAGGCACATCAAAAATTTGAAGACACGCGTGAGAAGAAAGCCATAAGGAAGGCCATGGTTCCCATCTTTGAATACTGCCACCTTTTGCATATGCTCAATCATTATGGATGACATATTGACAGTCCGAAACTCATCCAGTGCTTCCATTAGATACAAATTCTCCCTGGATGTGATGGACCTCCTCTCAGCCCGAGGAAGCAGAACCTTGTTAACCAACTCAAATAACAATTGATACGCAGGAAGCAAAGATTTCTTGTGTACCTGTTCCCCTTGCTGGAAAACTCTTTCCTTAACTATGGAGCGCCTAAAGTTTGAGCCACATGCACCTTTCACAGTCGATAAGCCTTCAGAAGGGACCTTGGGAATGTCTCCTAACACATCAGAGTCCATAACAATGTCTACCACATTCACTAGAGCACAGATATGGTCAGATTCAACAGTGAAGAGGTCAGCATAGAAACTTTGGACCTCATCCTCATAAACCTTGAGCACATCCACTTTGAATAGATGTCCCCACTGTTGAAATTCGACCATCTCGAGTACTTTCCTCATACCATCCATCTCAGATACCTCTGGGTCAAATGTGCGACCCCACAGTACTTTCTGGTACCTCAACCTTTCTTTACCAGATACACTTCAACTTTTCACTTTCTTCACAGAACCGGGTTCCTTCACATTCTCCAATTTTCTTTTGCCAGACTTTCCACTGGACTTCACTAGAATATCATCATCAGACATTTACTCTTCCACCACCACTTGCTTCAACTTGTCAAAACCTTTCACATACTTTTCACTAGGCGTTCTAACAGTCTCCTTTGAAGCACTCTCAGCAGATTGTTTCTTTTTCTGAGATCTCTTGACCAAGGAACTTGGTTCCTATTGAGCTTCCTCATCCATTTCTACTACCAGAATGTTCTTATCACAAACAATCTCTCCATCCTTCACCAGCCTCTTTTTCTTCTTCCTGTTACTTCTTTTACTCTTCTTCAACGCAGACTCAAGAGCCTCTTTTTTCTGCAACATTGTGGTAGGTCGCTTAGGAGGGGGATCGGGAGTGATCACTGGCCTCCTTACTTTAAAACATGCACTTAGAGGAACATCATCCTGATCATTCTCATCACTAGATCTCATAATAGGGGGAATTGCGTCTAATGACTCAGCGTCAAAGTAAGGAGAAGGAGCAGGGTCGAAGCTGACCTGGGAAGATGATTCTTGACTTGCTTCCGCAGGAGAGGGGTCAGGTTCATCAAGAGGGGTCCCAGTAGCCTCTTCCAGTGCATATGGTTCGAAGAGCACCATTGTTCCTTCTTCCACTGTGGGCTGAGTCCCTTCCCCCTGAAACTCAGGCATGGTAGAGGTTTCTTCATTCACTATTCCTTCAACAGCAATGGCCAACATGTTTTCTATGTCCTCTTTCTCCTGAGATTCCATGGGTACAACAACATGCGATACAGGAGTACTTGTAGACTGATCATCACCGTCCTCAAAGACCTTTTTTGCTTGTGGAATCTCATACTTTTCTTCATCTTTGCTCTGTTCTTTGAGAATCTCAGGCGACATCTTTTCTCTGTTCTTTGAGAATCTCAGGCGACAGAGAAGAGATGCTATCGATTTTAGGGATTTATAAGTTCTCAACACTTAGAGGAAAAGTGTGGTCTGAGAGAGATGGAAGGTGAAGGAGAATCAGGTTTAGATGTTTCGGTTTCAAAAATGGTGGAAGAGGGTATGTTGAGAGGTGTTTCTTCAGGAACAGAGGAGTCAAGAATTCTCTTCCATGGTGGGAAGGATAGTTCAACCATGGTAGGTGATTAGTTTGAAGGTTCTGGAGAGGCTGAGAAAAAGAGAGGTGATCACTCAAGGTTTGGAAGTGAGAGGGTTTTAATGAGGGAAAGGGAAATTATGAGGGAAAGAGAAACGGGTTCTGAAACGGCGGTAGATGTGTGGGAAAGTTCAACGTTTCAGAGGGAAGTCAAAGAATTTGAACGAAAAGACGTGACATACAGGGTCTGAAAAGGTTGATGATGTGGCACTTATTTTTTGTTTCTTTTGAGATATGTATGATAAAAACACAAGACACTAACCTATGGTACAAGAACCAGGTTCTTTTCTGATCTTTCAAAAATTCTCAACTCTTCTTTACCGCTCATGCATTGCTTCTACAGCTTCTATAATCATCATGCGTGACTACCTACAATGGTATAGAAGTGAGTTAGACTTGGCCAAAAAACACATTAGCTAATTTTACCAGAATGTAACTTTCATAGCCATATGGAAGGAATCAGGTTCTCAATTAGTCTTTATTAGCTCCAGTGCCATCCCGCTTCTCTCAAAATGTTCTCTGCTCAGGGATTTTGTGAAGATGTCTGCAATTTGGTCTTCTGTACTACAGAACTTCATGCAGATAAGCCCCTTCTCCACATTATCTCTGAGAAAATGATGTCTCACATCAATGTGCTTGGTTCTTTTATGCTGGATTGGGTTCTTGGCCATGTTGAGCGCACTGGTATTATCACATAGAAGGGGCACACAATCAGTGTACACTCCAAAATCTTCCAATTGTTGTTTGATCCATAGGAGCTGAGCACAACAGGAAGCTGTAACAACATATTCTGCTTCAGCTGTTGAAAGAGCTACTGAGTTTTGCTTCCTTGTTCCCCATGAGATAAGACATGATCCTAAGAAGTGAGCCATCCCAGATGTGCTTTTCCTGTCCACAAGATAACCTGCATAATCATCATCAGCATACCCAATAAGATTGAAATTGTCACCTGAAGGGTAGTACAGAACCAGGTCATGTGTTCCCTTTAGATATCTTAGAATTCTTTTGGCAGCCTTCAGATAAGATTCCTTGGGATTTGACTGAAACCTTGCACATTGTCCCACACTGAATACAATATATGGCATGCTGGCAGCGAGATAGAGGAGAGATCTAATAATGCCTCTATACATTGTTTGATTCACAGGAGAGCCAGATTCATCCATGTCCAGTCGAGCAGCAGTGGAAATGGGAGTGTCAATCACTTTTGATGCTTCCATCTCAAACCTCTTTAGAAGATCCTTGATATATTTCTGCTGACTGATGAATATTCCCTTTGTGGACTGCTTCACTTGAAGACCCAAGAAGAAGTTCAACTTCCCCATCATGCTCATCTCAAACTCACTTCCCATGAGTTTTGAAAATTCCTCACATAGTGAGTCAGCTGTTGCCCCAAAAATGATATCATCAACATATACATGAACATTGAGCAGGTTCCTTCTTGTTTCTTCAGAAACAGAGTGTTGTCAATTTTTCCTCTTGCAAAACCATTTTCTAAGAGAAATTTTGACAACTTTTCATACCAAGCTCGAGGAGACTGCTTTAATCCATAAAGTGTCTTATCCAATTTGAACACATGTTCAGGATGGTCATGACATTCAAAGCCTGAAGGTTGCTTTACATAGACTTCTTCCTTGAGAAAATCATTCAGAAATGCACTTTTGACATCCATTTAGAACAGAGTGAATTCCATATGTGATGCAAAGGTAATGAGGATTCTGATAGCTTCCATACGAGTAACTAGGGCAAAAGTCTCGTCAAAATCAATTCCTTCCTCCTGATTGTAACCTTGGACAACTAACCTTGCCTTGTTCCTTGCAGTGTTTCCATGTTCATCAAGCTTGTTCCTGAATACCCACCTGGTCCCTATAATGGTTCGATCTGAGGGTCTAGGTACCAGGTGTCACATTTTGTTCCTTTCAAATTGATGCAGCTTGTCTTGCATAGTTGTGATCCAGTCTACATCCTTTAAGGCTTCCTTAATATTTTTGGGCTCTATTTGGGAGAGAAAGGCTGAGAAGACAAGTGAATTTTTGACTTTCGATCTGGTTTGGACTCCTGAATCAAGGGGAGTGATTATATTGTTGAGAGGATGTGAGCTTTTTGTGTTTCTAGTTGGGCACTTGAATTTCATTAGTAGATGAACTGGGCAGTCCTGAATGGTTCCCTTGCATTCTTTTTTCTGCTACCTGTGGAGTACTTTGGACTGCATCAACCACTCTTTCTTCAGCTTCAGTGATTGTGATTGTAGTACCTGGTTCCTCTCCAGCTGATGAGAAAGAGGTTCCATTGTCTTCATCTGTCTCTTTCACTTGACTCATCATATCTACCTTTCCATTTTCCATATCAATGACCTCTCCTGGAACCAGTAGAGGCTCTCCATCTTGATCATCCCTCTTTCCCTTCTCACCGGAGAGATAAGACTCGTCAAAGATTACATGAACACTCTCCTCGACACACTGAGTCCGCTTGTTGTATACCTTGTAGGCCTTACTTCGAGAAGAGTATCCCAGAAAAATTTCATCATCACTCTTGGCATAAATTTTCCAAGTTGATCCTTTCCATTGTTGAGAACATAACACTTGCATCCAAATTTTCTTAGGTGAGTTAGATTGGGCTTCCTTCCATTCAGCAGCTCATATGGATTTTTGTTCAAGAGACCTAATCATGCACCTGTTCACCAAGTAGCAGCCAGTGTTGACAGCTTCTGCACAGAAGTTCTTAGCAATCCCACTATCGATCAGCATAGTTCTTGCCATGTTTTCAAGAGTTCTATTCTTCCTTTCCAAGACTCCATTTTGTTGTGGAGTTCTTGGGGCTGAGAAATTATGAGTGATGTCATTCTCATTGCAGAATTTATCAAAATTGGCATTGTCAAATTCTGTTCCATGATCTGATCTAATGCATGCCACTTTTGATTCCATCTTCACTTGAATCTTCTTTACAAAAGCCACAAAAACTTCAAAGGTCTCATCCTTTGTTCTGAGAAACAGAGTCCAAGTGAATCTGGAATAGTCATCCACTATCACAAAAATTTATCTTTCTCCTCCTCTGTTTGGCATCTCATAGGTCCACATAGATCCATATGAAGGAGATCAAGTGGTTTTGAGGTGCTGACATCCTTCTTTGGCTTGAATGAGTACTTCACATGCTTTCCTCTAGCGCAGGCATCACACACTTTGTGCTTTTTGAACTTTGACTTGGGCAGACCACGAACCAGGTCCTTCTGAACCAGTTTATTCAGTAGAGAAAAGCTTTCATGCCCCAGTCTTCTATGCCACAATTCAGCATCATCATCAACTACTTCAATTAGCTCAGATCACCACTTTGTAAGGACCCAAAATCAGCAACGTATATATTCTTGTATCTTTTGGTCACAAGTACCACTTCTCCAATTACAAGATTTGCAAATGCGCAGATCTTCGACAAGAACTCCACCTTGTTTCCTTTATCACATATTTGAGAAACACTCAAAAGACTGTACTTAAGACCGTTGACATAGTACACGTTCTCAATTGAGTGAGTGAGAGACTTTCCAATTTTTCCACCACCAAGAATGTACCCCTTTTTCCCATTTCCAAAGGATACATTCCCTCCTTGCAGGGATTTTAGTAAAAGGAAGTCCATGGTATTCCCATTCATGTGCTTTGAGCATCCACTGTCCATGAACCATTGTTGACTGCTTCCTTTCATTGTTCCCTACACAAGGAAATCACGGGTTATATTTAGGAACCCAAACAAATTTGGGTCCCTTGTAATGAGAAAAGGGATGGATAAGTGCTCTTCTAGTCCATGCAGGTAACATGCGCTTTTTATGAGTGGCACTTGGTCCTTTTTCAGAACAAATTTATTTTTCTGAAGAGACTGAACCCTGGCTTTGCAATTTTCTTTAAAATGCCCATTGTTCCCAAAATGAGTACACAACCAATTATCGGGTAGAGTGTCATACTCACTGTGAGGGTTGTAAGGAGTTATCTCTTTTTGGAACCCTACTCTCTGCATGTTTCTACTGTTGTTAACATACATAGCAGTAACAACATCCGAGGACCAGGTCCACTTAAGAGACTTTTCTAAATCACTCTTCACTCTTTCTAAGTCAGTCTGAAGCTGCCGATTTTTCTCAAGTTCAGCACACAAGCTAGCTTTTACCATGTTCAACTCATTTACAAGCTTAATGTGTGATTCACTTGCAACTTCCTTCCCTTCTTCAGAATTTTCAGGCCTACACTCAATCTTAAGTTCCTCTATTGATTCCTTTAAGTCTATGTTGCTCACAAACGCACATGCAAGTATACGTGGTCGTACAAGTAATAAAATGATAAGTCGAGTGTCGAACCCACAGAGACTTGTTTAAACTACTCACTAAATCACTAAAACTATTATTTAATCAAGCCAACATCCCAATCCAATAATATGATTATATTATACTACGATTCTAAGTAATAACTAAATTATCAAGTAACGAGTTGATTGTTTTGTATTCAATAGAGACAAATATTCCAGGGTTGTGATCGATTCACCACTCATATTCCATTCTAATTAACTCTTCCTTTCATATAATTCACTCATGGTTGATAATTAATCGATAATTTCTCTCATAGACTTCTACCGAAGTACTACTCGCCTATTCGAAATAGATTAACGCCTATATTCCTATGAAATTAATCTATTAAGAACGCATTAAGATTACGATATTTAATTAAGCACGGTGACTAGGTATATTCCTATCCTAACCACAAATCTGCTTCCCTTAAGGGTTAAGATCGCTCTCTCTTCAATTCGTCTCTAATCTATACACGGCTTTCCCAAACATAGCATAGATAGTAAATAGAACCTAACTGTTGGCCAGACAATTAAGCAATTAAACACAGAATTGAAGAAACAACCATATATTGGTGAATTATAATCAAGGTCAAGCTAATGTTAAACAACAATATTCATGGCTAAATCACAACCCCAGAACAATGGGTGTTTAGTCACTCATGATGTGCTCAAACAATTTCATAAGTATTGAATAAATTGAAAATACTAGAATAAGATGAAGAAACTGAGAATTCTCCGCTTCCTAATGATCCCGTGTGTGTTTTTTCCTCCAAAGTGGTATCAATCCCCTCAAAAATAGGTTTAGTCTTGCTTTTATACGTGTTGAGTAGGTCTAGGGCCGAATAAACCGTGTCCAAAGCAAAATAGGAAAATTCTCCGCCACCGGCGCCCTGGACAGCGCCAGTCACCCACCAGACTCCAGCACCACAGGTGGCTCAAGGCGCTGCCTGTGGCGCCCAAATGCCCATTTCGTCCGATTTTGTTTGGCTCTAGTTTTGCGCGTTTCGCCCCCAATTGCTCCCAAATCATTCCTACACATAAAAATACTTCAAATTAATATAAATCATCACAATTAACATCCAAAATTCATGAAACAAAAGTAAAATATGAGGCGATATACATAGAAATATATATACTTTAAGCTAAACATCAACACCCCAGACTTAGACTCTTGCTCGTCCTCGAGCAATGGGACAACCTACTACCCTTCAACACATACAAAGATCACTATAAAGGAGAACTTTTACTTTTAATCACACACTTTACCTTTGACTATGATCGATACAGGCACACAAGCATGAACATACGAAATTTCACATTCTTCCCGTTTTTATCATGCCCAAGTATAACAATTAAATTAAATCAATCCAATAACCTATTTGCAACCACCCGACCTCAAAAGTCGACTTTTAACCACTAAGCCCTCTCAATTCACACACTTACCCAACGAGATAGTTTACAACATTATCAATCGTTCATGAGATCATGTGCCCTTACCAAAAAACAAAAGAATGACTATAACTAGTCCACACATTCAAATATGCTTCTTGAATATAAATTGAGGACATCACACAATTGAACAAAATTCACTCGCTCTCACAAAGAATTCATATGCATCCCGTGATTGTACCATAAGCTTGCCCGTAGTGTAGATCTCTACTAATTTAAGCTAGTCAAATCTAGGATTAATTAGGTCTTTTAAGGTTGTAATGTAGGCTAAGGGACGGGTAGGATATATTTAGGAATAGTAACTAACCCTCCTAAGCACTTTAATACACTACATTCACACTTCAAACACATATTCTTCTCAATCAATTCGCTTGCCACAACCCATATGCAACATAGCCCTTTTTCAATTAAGCACTTCTATACTTTCACTAGCACAATTTAATAAGAAGTGGAGGTGTGTATCTTTTTTTTTTCTACATACTTTACTATAAGTTTTTTTTTTCTTTCTTCTTTCAACAATTTTTTTCTTTCTACACACACTCCACACATAAAAGTTCATTGGCTAGTGACTTTGATTTTAATTTTTTGTGCACCAATGGGTCTTTCCATGGCTCCACTCAAAAACTAATCCCCAATATCTCACCTTACTTATTTTAGCGACTAAGTGACTTAGGAGGTAAAGGTGCAAAAATCTCAATTTAAGAACAAAATAGGGGTACGACTTGTAATGTGGGTGCCAAAGAAAAGTCTATAGGCTCAAAGAGGCTAGCAACGGAAGATTTTATTTTTATGTGTCAAGCATATCCATGATCGAGCAAGAAAATGCCTATGTCATCTCCTAGATTAGCATAACCTACAATTTCTCTTCGATTAACACACAGGGCAAGTTCTAGACTACACATGATAGCATAGAAGATCACTAGGCCTCACACACACACTGCACATGACTAAATCATGACGGTTTTGTTCAATTCTCAAGTCAAGCAAGCACACATAATTGAGAAAATTAAGCAATAATACACTATGTGGACTACAAGTCAAACAATTGAGCTAAGGCGTCACAAATAGGCTATTTCTCTTTACTTAGGCTTCACAACTCAATCCAATTACAAGGGAGAGCAGAATGTATGTCATAGCCTAATGTGCCAGCACCAAACATGTCAATGGGTATCTCAAAGTTACTCAGTTTCTTCCTAACTACTCCTAAAAAAGTTTAAAGTACCCGGTTCGAGTTACACCCTTGGAAAAGAACCGGTTCCCAAAGAAAAAACAAGGGATACTACCTAACTATCCTAAAATGAAAATAAAAGTTATTTTTGGTACTTTTTTAATCGGACTTTATCCCTCAAGAAAATTGTCCAATAGATCCATCATCGGGAAATGTCCGAGCTTTTTCTATTTTTATTTTTATTATTTTTCTTTAACAAACTAACTAAAACTAACTACACAAGATTAACACAGACTAATAAAAAACTAACTAAACAAACTAATTAACACTAAAAAAAATAAAACACATTTATACAAATTATACAATAGCCACACAAGCAGTATTCTTCCCACCCACACTTAAATCATGCATAGTCCTTGATGCATATACAATTTAAAGAGAAAATTAGGGAGAAAAGAAATACTCCATGTCACTCGAAGTCCTCCATATCAGTTTCTTCCGGCTCATCATCATCGGGGCCTAGAGGCACCAAGGCTAGGGGCCCCGTAACCTCTTCACCCCCATCATCCTTTGTGTCTGAGCCACGGACATTGTTGGCGTCCTCTGAAGAATGAATGGGGCTTCCAGGTGCAATCCCAGCATCTCTTTGGACGAACTAGACAACTCATTGCGTAATTGCATACGCTCCCTATCCGTAACGCCAGCCCTGCACATTAAAAAGTTTAAAGACTTATAAATATACCTGCTGAAGTTCTCGTCCCTCTCATATCTCGCCGCCTGTGTCAGCTTGGAAGATGTCTCCAGCAGTGATGTGATGTCCAGTAGCCCTGTTGGAGCCTCCACCACCTCATCATAACCTGTGTACTCTGGCAACCCTCAGTCCATCAGATAATGAGTGAGTAAATTCCCAAAGAAGAACCATTTAATTTGCCGCCCAAACCTCGTACGGGCCATCTCCCCAAGCATTAATTAACCAACATTGATAGGTATGCCTGTCATCAGAAAATAAATGACACACACTCTAGCTCGAGTGCAGTCGCTGCTATGCTCGACAGGCATGAGTCTTTCCTGTACCAAGTTCTGCCATACCTTGGCAGTCTTGTTGAAATCTGATCGGACCATGTGAAGATGAATGTTGCCTTGTTTCCTGGTCCATTTTGCATTTGAATCCACGCCACATAAAGTGTGACGTAGCAAGGTGTACTTCGGGCTGCAGACAAACTTTTGTAGTCTTCTTGGATCAACATCTTCAACACCCAAATATCTACATAAGGTCTTCCTATTCATTGGTATATCGACACCCCGTACACGCGAGGTGACATCCCCTTGGTGTCAATTTGCATAGAGTTCCCGGACCATGCTTAGATTTGCAGGTCCAGAGCATTTCAAGAGCTTTTCCATGTGCCTTGCGCGGAGTTGGCCAATCACCTCCGGAAAATTTCTCTCTAAAGCCTTAGTGTTTATCCCCATGTCAGAGATGTAGCGACCATATGGCACAAAATCTATGTGCCAAGCAATTGTCGTATCATTAATCAAGTCTAACCGGGGCTTAGGTCTAAACGGTGCAGGCTAGGATCCCTCGGTCGGTTGCTTTCCCTTAGCTTGTCGTGAGGGGCCTTCTCCTTGCTTTCTCTTTTTGGCCACAGGAGAGGTGGAGGAGGACTTGCCAATGCTCTTTCCCTTGTTAGCACCATCACGAGCCATTTTTATCCTGCAACACAATGAAAACATGAACATAAGGACTCAGGAAGTATTATACCTAAAGTTGTCGTGCAAGTCCTATAAGGACCCCACACTTAAAACCAAAGGTGCAATGTACACTATTTTCATGATTTTTTTTATTGAAAAAGTCAAGTGTTGCATGCTAAAGCTATGGATACTCAAGGCTTCCCCATGCTACTCATACAAGTAATTGATCATGGCTACGTGAATTCACTTTCAATGTAAGCAATAGGTATGTGTGAATCCACTTTCTACAACTACACAACTATACTACATTAACCAATTTCTACAACAAGTCTACACATACAATACATAAGATACATAATTTAAAGACATGAATATTTTATTTATTATTTTTTTTTCATGAACGCTCAATCCGATAGCATGTAAAATCATCCCTACACACCCCACACTTATCCATAATTCATTCACAAAGACACTTGGTTACTTAGACTTCACTGGTATACTCACAATCATCATTCAAACATTTTTACAAACACCTTGTGGGCGTAAAGTGTGAGCTTTAGAATTCAACAATGGTGGAAGATGGTGGCCCTCCCAATTTTTAACGGAGTAGAGGAACTTCTAGTTTACTACTCTGTATACACAATAAGCACATAATTTTCAACAATTTCAAGCCATCCACCATAAATTTTACTTAGCAACTCCATAATGGAAAAAATTGGGGATTAGGGCTCTTGGGGGATGGGATATACTTTGTTATCTACAAATAAAACACAAAAAGAAGAAGAATAAGAACAAGAAGAACATACTTGTGGGTTGGAGAAGTAGAACAAGAAAAACTTGAGGAAAATTTTTTTTTAGAGAGGGGAATAGGGGAGGGGCGCGGCAGAATTGAGAGAGAGAAGGAAGGGGAGCATTTTTTTTTTGTTGTGTTTTTGGGAAATTAGAGTGTGGGTGGGTTTGGGTATTTGGGTAGGAGATGGGTTATAATATTAGTGTAGGTGGGTATTTGGGTTGGGTTAAACGGGTATGGGTTTATAAAATAAAAAGAAAAAATGAATTCTTTTACCTACCCCCCCCCCAACCCAGTGCCTAGCGCTGTGTATGGCGTTGGGTGAATGTTGCTACTGCCTGGGCACTGTTCACGTTAATAATTTTTTTTTTAATTAATATCCTGACCCCCCCTAACCTTTTAAATACTCAATTACATGTCCTACACCATTATATCTAAAAAATTTATTCCTACAAAGAAAAATGCAAAATCTATCTACTCTATCGAAAAAAAATTAAGAAGTTAACTATGAAAGCAATAAAAACAGGGTTTCCTCCCAACAAGCGCCTGATTTAACGTCGCGGCACGACGCAGAGTCTCACTTTACTCATCAGCAAGTACAACTTTGGTTTTCTCATGATTCATGGCTCTTCCCCAATAGTGCTTGACTCTATGTCCATTCACCAAAAAATTTCTTTCACCGTGTATAGCTTGCAACTCAGGTGCACCATAAGGAGTGACCCGTACCACCTCAAACGGGCCTGACCATCTCCATTTTAGCTTTCCAGGAAACAACCTCAGTCTAGAATTGAATAATAATACATATTGGCCTGGACCGAACTGACGCGGCTTAATGTGCTTGTCAGGCCATCTTTTGGTCTTTTCTTTGTAAAGTTTAGCATTTTCGTACGAGTGCAACCTGAACTCATCTAATTCATTCAACTGCAACAGTCTTTTCTCACCCACGGCTTCAAGGTCCATATTCAGCTTCTTGATGGCCCAATATGCTTTATGTTCGAGTTCAACGGGCAAGTGGCATGTCTTCCCATAGACTAACTTGTACGGTGACGCCCCAATTGGCGTTTTGTAAGTTGTTCTATATGCCCATAAGGCATCATCTAATTTTGCAGCCCAATCCTTCCTGTTCACACTCACCGTCTTCTCTAATATTTATTTTATTTCTCTGTTCGATACCTCCTCTTGTCCACTTGTTTGAGGGTGATATGATGTCGCAACTCTATGACGAACTCCATATTTAGCTAGAAGGTTATTCAATAATCGATTGCAAAGTTGGGTCCCTTCATCACTAATCAAGGCATGTGGAGTCCCAAACCTAGAAAATATATTCTTCTTCACAAACGCAGCTACAACCATGGCATCATTTGTTGGCAATGCAATCGCCTCTATCCATTTTGACACATAGTCAACTGCTAGCAAAATATACTTATTTCCTCTGGATGATGAGAATGGCCCCATAAAATCTATCCCCCACACGTCAAAAATCTCCACCTCCAGGATATTACCTCCTTGTGATCATTCATGTCCTCTGACACTGGTCACACTTTTTAACAAATGCATGGGCATCTTTAAATAGAGTTGGCCAAAAGAAATCGGATTGTAGTACTTTCGCCGATGTTTTATCACCTCCATAATGGCCCCCATAAGGCGATGCATGACAATCATACAGCACTAATTCTACCTCTTTGTCTGGAATGCATCTCCTCATCAACTGATCAGCATATTGTTTGTACAAGTATGGCTCATCCCAGTAGTAGAACTTCACATCATGTAAGAACCTCTTTCTTGCCTCAGATTCAATTTCGGAGGGAGTACCCCACTCACAAGATAATTCACATAATCAGCATACCATGGAGGAGGGTCTTGGGTCACAACAAAAGTTTGCTCATCAGGAAATACTTATTTTGATTTGTCCACCCTCCTCCACATGGTCATGATTTTCCAGCCTTGATAGATGGTCAGCTACCTGGTTCTCAGTGCCCTTTCGGTCTCTTATCTCCACATCAAATTCCTGCAACAGCAAAACCCAGCGCATCAATCTAGCTTTAGAATCTTTCTTTGTAAATAAATACCTGATTACTGCATGATTGGTGTGGACTATGACTTTTGTTCCCACCAAGTATGCCCAAAATTTCTCAAAGGCCCACATAACAGCTAACAGCTCCTTCTCAGTGGTGGTGTAATTCATTTTTGCATCATCAAGAGTCTTCTCGCATAGTAAATGGAATAAAACACCTTGTCTTTCCTTTGGCCTAGCACTGCCCCAATAGCATGGTCATTGGCATCACACATAAGTTCAAATGGTAGGGACCAATCCGGTGCGACAATTATGGGGGCAGCTATCAATTTCTTTTTGAGTTCTTCAAATGCCTTCAGGAAAGTGTCATCAAAATTGAATTTGATATCTTTTTCGAGAAACCTGCACAAAGGAGTAGCAATTTTAGAAAAATCTTTAATAAAGCGCATATAGAATCCTGCATGTCCAAAGAAATTTCGGACACCTTTCACAGAAATTGGTGGAGGTAATTTTTCAAACGCCTCCACTTTTGCCTTATCAACTTCAATGCCACTCCTAGACACTCTGTGACCCAAACTGATGCCTTCCTGCACCATAAAGTGACACTTCTCCCAATTCAAGACCATATTTGTTTCTTCACAACGGGCTAATACCATACTCAAATTTTTCAAACAATCATCATAAGATGACCCAAAGACTGAGAAGTCATCCATAAACACCTCCACGAATTTTTCCACCATATCAGTGGAATAGCCATCATGCATCTCTGGAAGGTAGCTGGTGCGTTACAAAGACCAAACGACATCCGCTTGAAGGCGAAAATGCCATAAGGACAAGTAAACGTGGTATTCTCCTGATCTTCTGGGCATATGACAATTTGATTGTATCCCGAGTAACCATCAAGAAAGAAATAATATTCATGTCCTGTTAATCTGTCCAACATTTGGTCAATGAAGGGAAGTGGGAAGTGGGAAGTGGTCCTTGCGGGTTGACTTGTTGAGCCTTCGATAGTCAATGCAAACTCTCCATCCTGTAACAGTGCGAGTAGGAATTAGCTCATTTTTATCATTCTCAATCACAGTCATCCCCCCCTTTTTGGGCATACATTGAACCGGGTTTACCCAATTGCTGTCAGAAATAGGAAAGATGATACCTGCATCAAGCAATTTTATTACTTCCTTCTTCATAACTTCTTTCATAATGGGATTTAACCTCCTTTTCTACTCAACAATAGGGCAGTGTCCATCTTCCAAGAAGATTTTATGCATTCAAAATGATGGATTGATTCCTTTAATATCTGCAATTGTCCACCCAATCGCCTTTTTGTGCTCACGAAGTCCTCTGATCAATTTCTCTTCTTGTGTGTTAGTCAGGCTGGATGAGATGATCACGGGCAATGTCTCAGAGTTCCCCAAATAAGCATAGTGCAGATATGCTGGAAGAGACTTAAGTTCTAACTTTGGATCTTCCTCAATAGATGGCTTAGGAGGGGTAAGAGTAACGGGCTTGTTCAGCTCCTCAAATTTTCCTAACCCGTGGATATAAATGCAGGATATATCAAGTACTTTCTCAATTTCTTCCCTCGTTTCATCTTCACTATCTTCTTCACCCCCAATCAAAGCTCATTCAAGAGGGCCAACAGGATTCATATAAGGGACCAGTGATGCAGCATCGCTTTCCACCACAGAAATCATGGATAGCTCTTCATAGTGGGTTGGTAATTTGAGTGCTTTATATACATTAAATACCTCCACTTGATCACCTACTCTCATCGTCATCTTCCCTTCACAAACATCAATTATAGCTCGGCCCGTGGCTAAGAAGGGACGCCCCAAAATAAATGGGACTTCCTGATCAGGCTCGTAATCCAGGATAATGAAATCAGCAGGGAATATGAAAGATCCCACTTGAACTAGCACATCTTCAATCACTCCTTCAGGATGGGCAAGGGAGCGATCAGTCAACTGTAAAATTACCGTTGTTAGGTGTGGCTCACCCAACTCCAACCGTCTGAACACAGATAGCGGCATCAAATTAATTCTTGCCCCAAGATCACACAAAGCTCGCCCGACTGCTTGCTTATCAATCGATATTTGGATAGTGAAACTACCCGTATCCTTTAATTTCTGAGGTAGCTTGCTTTGAATACATTCCTCAGTGAGTGCTACGGTCTCAAACTCAATCATCCTCCTTTTATTGGCCACAATGTCCTTTATGTATTTAGCATATTTGGGCACTTCTTGAAAAATGTCTACCAATAGAATGTTAATTTGCACCTGTTTCAAAAGATCAAGGAACTTTTTATACGCGGCATTATCTTTCACTTTCTGAAACCTTTGAGGAAATGTAGGGGGTGGCCATGTAACCAATGGTGGGGGTTACTTAGCCACTGCCCCTTCAGCTGGGTTCTTTGATTCTTTTGATTTGTCTGATGTTGATTCTATAGTGGCTGGCCTCTCATTAAAAGTTACCTGCTTTCTCTTCTTCGACTGGACCTATTATAATTGTCTCCCTTTACTCAATGGTACGGCATTAACAGATGCTTTAGGATTAGCCTCGGTGTCACTTGGAAGATCTCCCACTGGTCTGGTATTTTGGGCACTGGCAAGTTGTCCCACTTTTGGGTGGTTCCTCCAGTTGGGATTATAAGTGTTCCCATATTGATTCTCCTGACCCTATTTGCATTACCCACAAAGCAGACAGACTCTGGATTAGTTGGGCACAAGTCACTCGGGTGGCCCTCTCCACATACTTCACAAAATACCTGAACCTGTTGCACTAGTTGAACCTGTTGCACTGGTTGAGTCTGTTGCTTGTTAATGATCATAGTCATCTGATTGACTTGGTTGGTTAGTGTAGAGATTTGTGCTGATAATGCCGACATGGTCTAATTCAAGAACCCCTGGTGATTTTTGTGCCATGTTCCTACCCATCTATCCTTGCCAATCCGGGTTTCTTTTGGAGAATTTATTCAATAATGCATAAATTTCATCAAAGCTTTTCTCCAATACTTAACCTCCAGCTGCAGCATCTTCCACAATCTTTGTTTGGTGATGAAGCCCTTCTATGAAAGTATGAGCTAACACTTCGTTGGTCTGATTGTGATGAGGACAGTCTCTGAGTAGCCCCTTGAACCTTTCCCATGCTGAATATAAAGATTCTCATGCTTTCTGTTTAAAGGAAACTATATCACTTCTGATCTTTGCAGTTTTGCCTGAAGGGAAGAACCTTGCCAAAAAATTTCTTGCCAAATCATTCCATGATGTAATGGAATTAGTTGGTTCTGCCTTTAGCCATCTCTTAGCTTCGCCCAACAGAGAGAATGGAAAAAGTGTGAGCCTCACATAATCTAGAGTTACCGCGTTAGTGATATAAGTATCACTAATCTCCAGGAAGTTTAGAATATGCCGTTGTGGATCCTCGTGTGGAAGACCCATAAACTGCCCGTTCACATGAAGTAGTTGGATCATGCTCTGTTTCAGCTAAAAGTGCCCAGTGATTCTGGGCTTCACTATGTTGGAGGTAACATTAGCAATACTGGGCATTACTACCTTCTGAACAGCCATACGTTTCTCCTCTGCCATATTCATGGGAAATTGAACGAGTTCCTGAATATTGTTTGTATCCCTTGCTTCCCTCAACTTCCTGTACAATGTTCTCTCAGTTTCGGGGTCAAAGCCGTTGAGTCTGTCCTGGCTTCTGAACCTACGCATTCAATCAAAGTTCCTGAGATTACAGCAACAATCAAGTAATGTTATACTAGACGAAATAAACAATTAAAGCAAAAACTAAAAAGTAGTCTATATTCAAGTCCCCGGCAACGGTGCCAAAAACTTGTTGCTCCCAAACGCGCACGCAAGTATACGTAGTCGTACAAGTAATAAGATGATAAGTCGAGTGTCAAACCCACAGAGACTTGTTTAAACTACTCACTAAATCATTAAAATTATTATTTAATCAAGCCAAAATCCCAATCCAATAATATGATTATATTATACTACGATTCTAAGTAATAACTAAATTATCAAGTAACGAGTTGATTGCTTTGTATTCAACAGAGACAAATATTTCAGGGTTATGATCGATTCACCATTCATATTGCATTCTAATTAACTCTTCCTTTCATATAATTCACTCATGGTTTCTAATTAATCGATAATTTCTCTCATAGCCTTCTCCCGAAGTACTACTCGCCTATTCGAAATAGATTAACGCCTATATTCCTATGAAATTAATCTATTAAGAACGCATTAAGATTACGATATTTAATTAAGCACGGTGACTAGGTATATTCCTATCCTAACCACAAATCTGCTCCCCTTAAAGGTTAAGATCTCGCTCTCTTCAATTCTTCTCTAATCTATACACGGATTTCCCAAGCATACCATAGATAGTAAATAGAACCTAACTATTGGCCACACAATTAAGTAATTAAACACAGAATTGAAGAAACAACCATATATTGGTGAATTATAATCAAGGTCAAGATAATGTTAAACAACAATATTCATGGCTAAATCACAACCCCAAAACAATGGGTGTTTAGCCACTCATGATGTACTCAAACAATTTCATAAGTGTTGAATAAATTGAAAATACTATAATAAGATGAAGAAAACTGAGAATTCTCCTCTTCCTAATGATCCCATGTGTGTTTTTTCCTCCAAAGTGGCGTCAATCCCCTCAAAAATATGTTTAGTCTTGCTTTTATACGTGTTGGGTAGGTCTACGGCCGAAAAAATCGTGTCCCGAGCAAAATAGGAAAATTCTCCGCCACCGGTGCCCTGGACAACGCCAGGCGCCCACCAGGGCGCTGCCTCTAAATTTCTCACTGCCTCCAGCGCCACAGGTGGCTCAAGGCACTGCCTGTGGCGCCCAAATGCCCATTTCATCCGATTTTATTCGTTTTGGCTCTAGTTTTGCGCGTTTCGCCCCCAATTGCTCCCAGATCATTCCTACACATAAAAAACTTCAAATTAATATAAATCATCACAATTAACATCCAAAATTTACGAAACAAAAGTAAAATATGAGGCGATATACATAGAAATATATATACTTTAAGCTAAACACCAGTCTACAATTACAACTAAGAGGTCATCTTTTTCTTTCTCAATAGAAGCAACTTTTTCCACTAAGGCATCTTTCTCTTTACTGAAATTTTCAATGATTTCTTTTAAGTCAACCACTACCACCATCAAATCATCTCTTTCGTGTTTTACACTAGCAATTTTCTCAGTTAGAACCTCATTTTCATTTTTCAGATTATCTATAGTTTCCTTCAAATCGACAACACAAACTACCAAGTCATCTCTAGTTTGCTCAGCATCTCCTAACTCCATAGTTAATGCATCCTTATCATTTACAAGAATATGGTAAGCATCAATTAACACATTAGCTAATGACATGAGTTTTTTAGGAGAGTAATATTTCAGATTTCTCTGAACATCCCCGGAAGTTTACCTCATCATTGTTATCATATTCATCATCGTCTGATTGAGCCATCAAAGAAAATATTGAATCATATTCATTGGCTTCACACTCAACTTCCATCATAGAGCTATCACCTGCATCATTTTCTTCTTCAGACTCACTGGAGGAATCTCCCTATGCGGCAAGAGCTTGCTTCGCAACATTGTCAGCGGCGTTCTTTCTTTTGAAGCATTTGTCAGGAATCGGGTTCCTCTTGGCTGCTTTATCAGAGTTGTGCTTGAAATGTTCTTGCTTCAGGAGAGGACAATCCTTGATGAAATTCCCTGGCATTCCACACTTATGACAGAGGTCATAATTCTTTGGTTTGCTGGAACTACCTCTCTTGGGTAGGCCTCCATTCCTTCGGACCATTTTCTGAAACCTTCTGGTTAAGTAAGCCATGTCACTTTCCTCCTCACTTGAGTCATTGCTTTTAACTTTGAGTACTAGGTTCTTTTCCTTCTTTGTTTCTCTTCTTTCACTGTCCTTCTTCTTTTTTATTTCGTAGGTTTTCAGATTCCCAACTAGCTCATCTATGATCAGTGCCTACAAATCCTTTGCTTCAGTAATGGCGTTCAATTTACTCTCCCAAGAGCTGGGCAGAACACTAAGAATCTTCCTCACGAGCTTGTTCCTTGGAATGATTTCACCAAGCGAGTGTAACTCATTTATGATAGGAAGTGAATCGAGTGTGCATATCTTTGAATGGATTCATCATCCTTCATTCTAAAGAGCTCATACTCAGTGGTGAGCATATCAATCTCAGACTGCTTTACTTGAGTGGTTCCTTCGTGTGTTGTTTGTAAAGCTTTCCATATCTCCTTGGCGGATTGACAAGTTGAGATCCTGTTGTATTCATCAGATCCTATGCCACACACCAAAAATTTTTTGGCACGAAAGTTTTTCTCCACAGTTTTCATGTCTGCGTCGTTGTATTCTTTCCTGGTCTTTGGCACCGTTACAGCATGGTCTCCGGCCTTCTTTGTTGGGACATAAGGTCCATCACAAATGACATCCCACAACTCGAAATATTCTGCCATGATAAAGTCATGCATTCTAGTTTTCCACCAATCATAGTATTGGCCATTGAATATTGGGGGTCTATAGATTGATTGTCCTTCCTCGAAGTTTGGTGGAGCAGTTATGATGAGGATCCTCTCTAGGTGTTAATATTTTAGAAAGAACCCGCTCTGATACCAATTGATAGTATATATGAGTCTACCAAACTGTATTTAAACCTGGTCCTATAACAGTTTCCACAAAAGTAGCTAATGCAACAGTAAGTAAATGATACAAGGGATTTTACGTGGAAAAATCCCTGCTCAAGGGGATCAAAAACCATGACCTACACTGGTAGGATTTCAACTTCACTATGAGAAATATTTAGATTACAACCTATGCAACCTAGGAATTAAACTCTTAATCTCTCACTAGCTTGTAATACACCTATTACAAGCCACTTTGCTATACATCTATTACAAAGACTTCAACCCATGAATAACTCTAGTCACGACACAAACACTAAGGGTTTATGGATTTTAGAGGTTCCTAATTAAAGCTTCTAGATAAGCAAAGTAGGAGTTACAATGAAGAACAAATACAAATTTACAACTCAACTAAGAACATACAAGAGAATTGTTGTAGGAACTGGTTCGTAGTGGTGTTGTACTTTGCTCTTGATGCACATGTGAATTGAATACTTGATTATCAGATCTTGGAGTGCTTGAAAGAATTCACAAGTGTTCAAGTGATGTTTTGTTGTAATGCTTCTTGTTAATACAACTTGGATGACATCACTTGAATGATGTAATCACTTAGTTGGTACAAGGTTCTTCCCAATGAGAAGTGATTGTTGCACTGTGCTGCACTATTTGCATGTACAGTGCAGGCAGTCCCTTTCTAGCTGTGGAGAGTTGAATATATATTGTTGTCAGGGAAATCCAAAGGGATTAGGTCCCTGTGTTAATTCTTTATCTTCTGAAGTTATAAAGCTCACATTAGCTTGAGTCCGTTGATTGAGTTACGTACTAAGTGTGTGTTAGGTTCTTTATCTGGTTCTTTGACAGTAAGTTTGTTAGATCATCAAAACATAAAGCTAAGGTACTGTAAAATCATCACTGTTGTTCTTCATGATTTCTCTACTAGATTGGTATAGTTGTTATTGTTCCTCACCTGTCTGTTAAATTGTTCGCCGAAGTCTACCTGATCGTCATACTTTTGTTCCTCGGGGATTCTCTATTGGGTTGATAGAGCTGATGCTATATTTACTCTACCTATATGTTAAGTTATTCATCGAAGTCAACCCGATTGGTATACCTTTTCTAAGTTATTTTAACAAAGTGTTCTTCGAATTTGTAGCTTTAATTTTGATCAAACCATTCCAAATTTGCTCCAAATGATCTCAAATTTGAAACAAAACTTTCAAATACCAACACAAGCGATCCCTAATTACCAATTTATTTAAATAAAACCAAATAAAAAAGACCTACTTGTCTTATTCAACACTTTCTAAGGTCCAAAATTGAGTATTGAGATATTTACAGTAAATCACTAAAATATGTATTTGAACTAAAAATTTAAGCACAAATTATCAACATTGTTAACAATAATCGATACTTCTATTTTTCACCGTCAAACATAAATTTCAAGTTTTAAAAATTAAAGAACTAAGATCTTCAAGTCAAAAAAAAAAATATTTTGCCAAGACCAATCAGAACGGGAACATTCCGCTAAGATTAGTCCCTTTTGGGGACACGCGGTGCAAATTTTTGGGGTTAGATTGACAAGTAGATCGTACTTGTCGATATTGAGAAGAGGATCCTGCCAATAGCCCAAAACCAACTTCCAAAGGAATAAAAGGGGGACAAGCAAGCCGGTAGGGTGGCAAACGTGCGGGTGGGGTTAGATTTGGGACGGGTTGAAAATAGATAATTCAAAAACGGATAAGTTATCGAATCCGACCCATATTTAATACGGATAAAAAAAGGGTTAACCGGCAGATAATATAGATATCCCTTTTGGAGAATTCCTAGTCTCCCAAACTTGAGTAACCTCCAATTTGCGACTTTACAAATGTAAAAGTTAAACCCATTAGTTATCTCCAAACCCCATTTTTTAATGGATAATGTGAGTGGATAACTATTATCTTTTATCCATTTTTCCATAATAGTTGGAACCAATTAATTCGTGCTTAGATTTTCGCAACAAGATTTGTTGAACGATAATGTAGTAACCACCGACCGGGTCAAATGATTTTGTGGCCCATTAAAATTTGTTTTTAGTTTTATGACCCCATCTCTTTTTTTTTACCCATGAGAGATCTATCTTTTACACGTAAGAGATCTAAAAAAGAAATTTTCTTAATTTCAACATTGTAAAAAGCCACGGAGGCCTAAACCCCCATATTTTTGTAGAGAAATTTTCACAAACCACTATTGTTTAGTGGTTATTAGCTAGTTGTAACTACCGTTTACTATATTACTTCCTATAGCTATATTTTCAGGTTTTTTAGAGTGTATTCGATGTATTTAAGCTACTGTATTCATGAATACAGTAGCATTTCTCGACGTGAAACAGGGGATTACAGCTAGACAGATTATTGTATTCGACTGTATTCACGACGTGAAACAGGGGATTACAACTAGACAGATTATTGTATTCGATTGTATTCACGATATGTATTTGTGAATACAGTAACGTAAATAGCGCAATTCATGATTTATTCAGTTTTTTTTAAACGGAAAGTGAATCAATTAACATAATAGACTCCTAATATAACTCAACAAACTCAATTATAACACACAAAATTTGTATTTCCATTTATAAAAAAGATTATCAACCGAAAAATACCCCAATAACATAACAATCTTCAGAGAAATTATATAATTACATTGAATACAGTTAAATACATAAAAATACATTGAATACATGAGGTATAGCAGGTCATCTATAGTGCAAAAATATATGAAACATACTGCAGATACATTTGAATACATGTATACATCTGAATACATAAATTATATTAATTAAAAAAAACATATGAATACATTCATGGAATATAGCGAGACAGTGAATACAATGAAATACATGGTATACAGCGAGATACATTGAAATACAATGAAAAAAAAGACAATGGATATAATGAAATACATAGAATACAACGAGATACATTGAAATACAATTAAAAAAAGGTGACAGACTCTTCAAGTTGCTCAGCCCCAAACTCCGTCGTCTTTGTTCAAGAACAATCCTAATGTCGTCTCGTCAAGAGGGTCGCGATTCTGACTCGAAACTCTCAAAATTTGGCGCAAAAACGAAAGAAGTTCCTTATTTTCAATAGCAGATTGTCTTCTTTTGTTAGTAATTGCGAATTTGGTAGATGAAGAAAAGCAGCAATGGAGGTGGTGAGAAGCAAGAGTTGCAGTGGCCATGTCCAGAATTCATTGCAAAGCAACGACCATCAGAATGGGGTGGATCTTTCTCTCTAGGACTTGATTTCGACATTGATTCAGAGCCTCAGCCCACTGACGATGAAAAATTCGCGAGACAATGGGGAATAGTGGTTGTATTCATGGAGAAAGAATGGCGTTGAGAGAGAGAGAGGGTGGAGAAAAATCTGAAAGAATGAGAGAAAAATAATACAAAGAATATTTTATGATTTAAAGGTAGGAGTTAACCATAAATAGATATTTGGCTATAAAAATTAAAAGGTAACTATGGAATATAATTTTTTGAAAGGGTATTATTTAAAATAAATAAAGTATGAACCTTTGCTATAGGAGGTAAAAATTCCATTTTTGTAGTAGGACTAGCTTTTATTCAGTTACTACGACAATCAATCCATTGTTTTCAATTAAACTCCTCATTAATTTGTATCTTTTTCTACCTTTTCTCTTCTAATCAAAACAAACAAAGAGAATAATATTCCTCTCAATTTTCTCCTTTCCAATTTTCTGACGCAAAGTGTAAGAGTTTCCATTCGTTGTGGCCTTTGCTTCGACAAAGAGACAAAAGAATGGCGATAAAGGAGAATGAAAGATTACTCCATCACTAAAATCTGAGCCACTTACACTCTGAAAAATTACTCGAGGCTAAAGAGAACTCTAGCTAATTTATTTCTTATTCAAAAATTTAAGCACAAATTAAGACGTTCCAAAATACTTGGTTAACTGACCAAATAATGCAGCACTAAAATTCCACGAGAAATGAAATACTATCTTATGCTACCAAAAAGGCAATATGAAAAATGTTTAAGATAGAAAATTACATTTGACATATAATTTATACATCACTGCCATAAGGAGAAGCTTAACGTCATAAGTATAGCCAACATTAAATACAGCTAAACAATGTCAAAACTAAAATTGGAACTCTCCGTGTCACTCCACAACATTGGATTTGACTGCACAACAGTGCCAGATTAGATTTGTTGAGATAGAGAGGTATAAATGACAGTTACAAACTCTTCTCACCATTTTTTCTTACTTTTTTCCAACGAGTGCAAAACAGAAGGGGGAAAAAAGAAAGACAAATGTGCTAGCCACATTTCAGAAAATCAAATGGAAGCTAACAGAGAAGATACTAATCCTCTTCTGATGCAACGCGCTGCTTCTTCCATTTATAAGCAGCTTCCAAGATCTTGAGGTTGGTGGTTTGTGTTTCCTCGGGAAAAAGATAATCAATATACTCCTCGTACCTGCAAAAATTTAGAACCGTCATCACAAACAGTACAAAACAAAGTTATTCCTTGCAGCAATTTGCTAGTTAAATTGGGAGTAATCACTTATCAAGCTTTGCCATAAAGGAATGCAAACTATATGCAAACTAAGCTTTGCCATATATACAAACAGCTTTGGCAGAATTCATTCTTTCTGCAACGTAATACTAACATGTAGGGACTCAACCACCCAAATATTTTCTGTCTCTTCAATTGCTTTTTGCAGGCAAACAATGAAACGATCAAACACATCAGAAATAGGCAAATATATAGTAAAAGAACATACGCTGCTGGAGCATCCTCCATGTCGATTTGCCTTCTCTTCTTGAGTTTCTTTGGTAGCTTTGCACGGACTAAGTTAACATCCCCAAGCTCACCAAAACCGCTTTCCAATTTCAGCCATTCTTCTAAAAGCATTGCTCGTTCTTCTTTCAATTCAGGAGCAGAAGTTCGGTAGTATGTAATGGCCTTTTCAAAAACATCTAAATTCGCAAAAAAAAAAAAAAAAAAAAAAAAAAAAAATTAATATCACCATAAAATTCAAAATTAATGGAGAAACTAATAATGATAGCATTTTCTCACCTCTGGCATGCTGCAGGCGCTTCTTCTTCTGTTCAATATCTTCCTCAACCTCTGAATCCACAGCCGAGGCCTCAAAATTCGCATAACTTATCCACACTTTCAAGTGTTTCGTGCGGTTAAGAAGTCTTTCATATAGTGCTCTTGTTCTATCAAATTCACCCTCAAAGATCTCGAAGTCGATGTAAGCCTATCATAAATGCACAATAGTTGTAGCTTGTTAAAACGTATGTAAATGCATGTTCCAAGACTAAATTACACAGATATCATGATTTGGTCTTGAATCACTCTTAATCAACAGTGAAAAAGTTAAAAGTAAAAAAGGCCTACAAATAGGGGTGGCAAAATGGTTAAAAGAAAACAGTTAACCACCCATATTATTATCCACTAAAAAATGGGTGGGTTAATGAACTTTTTAAAAATGGGTCAAATATGGATAAGAACCATATTATCCATTTAGAAAATGGATAACCAATGAGTAACCAATGAATCACTAATGGGTTTAACTTTTACATTTGTAAAATCTCAAATTGGGGGATTCCTCAAGTTTGGGAGCCTACGAATTCTCAAAAGTGATCATATTCAAGAAGTCATGGATAATATGGTTCGGTTAACCCGTTTTTTATCCGTATTAAATATGGGTCGGGACGGATAATTTATCTGTTTTTTCATTACTCGTTTTCGACCCGAACTATATCCAACCCGACTCGCTCATTTGCCACTCCTACCTACAAATATAACAGGAGAGCAATCTGTTGGCATTCTATACAAGATAGTTTCTCTTCGAGAAGAACGCTTCTGGGAAGCTTCACCGTTGTGCATGTTAGTTTTCCAACTAAATTGTCTTGCACACGCGGAAAGGCAATGTTTATTACTGACCTAAACCAGATCAGCAAATCTGGATGGGAAGCAAACTGAACCATATTATCCATGACTTTTTGAATATGGATGAGAAGCAAACTGAAGGTCAGTCCAAAATGGTTTTGACAAAGATTTGCTAAACCTGATGATATTTGTCTGAGAGAATTCAAACATTAAAGAACAAGGAACACATGGAACGCAGGACAACTAATGAATCCGCAGCACTGGTCCCAAGTCGTCAATGTTTGTAGGCTAAATTCCTTGCTTACTTATTGTCCATTAGTCTCCAAAATGCATCACATAAGAAAACATGATGAGCATTTCCAAATGCTTAGTTTTCTTTTCATGCCTTATTCAGTTCTTATCCTATTTTTTTTACCATCCGAAGAAAGGGTAAGCCTAAACTCATGACTAGTTAGTTGTTTTTCCCTAGTGCAGACATCTTCACAACTACTCTTCTATTACTAACTTGAAATTTCAGATCATATAAGTTGCACGCATTGATGGCACTCACAAAGACCATGGATTTTCAAAATGACAGCCATGAGTATGGACAGCATACAGGATAGTTAGTTGAGTCAATTGGATGTCCATGGATGTCCATGATAAAACTTCTACAGTAATTAGAAAACGTGTGCACCCTTCAAAGACCGGCTTATTTTTAGACATTGGGAATCTAAATGGGCTTGACGTACACAAAGCACTAAGTGGTGCTAAAAATTTTCTTATAATACTGACATTGCTGGTGTGACCTGCTAACCTCCAGTTAGACAAGTGACTATGGAGCAGATTCCTTTTCCGGGATTCTAAAAATAACTTAATTGACAAAAAACAAGCATATCAGCCAGTAGAACAACATAAATACCTTCCATAGTAACTCTGGCATATCCAGCGCAGGTTGGTCAATTGCAAGCTCAAAAATAGCCCTGGCTCGCTCCGTTTCATCCAAGGACCTCTCTAACTCGGCGAATTTGCTCCAAGCATAGCAATTTTCTGGTGACCATTCTAAGTACTTCTCATAAAGCTTTCTACAACGGTCTATATTTCCAAGATGCAGCTCTATCTCAATGTACTTCTTAAATATCTGTACGTTAGTAGAAAAATCATATATAGGTAAGGTTACATGCAAAGGAATACCTCAGAAATATCAGAAGAAGAATCAATCCACATAAAGATGTTTGGGGAAATACCTTGTCTTTAGGAGCTCTTCCAATCGCTTCTCCAAGTAGCAGCCGCGCTTCCTTGAGTCTTAACTGCCGGATCTCAAACTGGGCAGCCAACAACCAAATCTTTGCAAATGAGAACTTCTGATGCGGAATCAGCTTAAGACACTCCCTGATAAAATAAAAAGGAATCTTTAACATATGAAATTACCTGAATGACCTTAAATTATGTTAAAACAGGTATAGGAAACAGATAATCAACAGAAGATGGTAAAGATTTCAAATGTGTAGAGAAGAGAGGAATTCAGGTTGCTAAATGCAAGAAAGAAATCTGTAATCAAATGCTTTGCTTAAAATGCTTGCTACAGAGATACAAGTAATTGGTCTTGTATATATCCTAAGAGATAAATGTACGTGCTTACAGCACAGAACACCTAAATATGTGTCACATACTTCCCTTCATTTTTTCTGTTGCCGGGGGGTGGGGGGTTACTGTTCCTTGCAGATTCTTGGGAGGATTTAATTGATAGTTTTGATTGTTTAGTACAGCTAATGACCCTTCTTTTTTGATAATACAACTAATGAATTTTTAATAATGAGTTTAGCGCCCCAGACATTAATCAATCCAAAGTGAATCAGTCAAATGCCCGACGTAATTCTGCTTGCATATTGCTTATGAAAGACATCGAAGAAAACAACTAAATGAGACAGAGCTCAAATTGATAAGTTTTGTGTTTTTAAGGAGGAGTTTCCAGATTTAACAGTTTGACTACAGAACTCCCACTGTCATATCATAGCTACCTAATGTGATGACCCAAAAGGTCATCCCGTATATTTCTAGCTAATTCTATGTTCCGAGGTCGTGAAAAACTCCTTTTATCTCACCTTGATTTGCGTACGCAGCCCAGGCGTGTAGCCGAGAAGCCTTTATGTGAAAAACTGATAAAAATGATAATTTTGGTATTAGAAATTTGAATAAAGTTGACTTCGGTCAGCGATTTTGGTAAACGGACCCGGACCCGTGATTTGACGGTCCCGGAGGGTCCGTAGGAAAATATGGGACTTGGGCGTATGCCCGGAATCGAATTCCAAGGTCCCAAGTCCGAGAAATGAATTTTTAAAGAAAATTATTTTCTGAAGAATATAAAGATTTTTGAAAATGAAATTTGAGGTGAAACATGTGGTATCAGGCCCGTATCTTGGTTCCGGAGCTCGGAACAGGTTCAATATGTTTTATATGTGTTATCTATGAAATTTGAAAATAAATGGACTTAGTTTGACGTGATTCGGACCTTAAATGCAAAATTGGATATTTAAAGAAGCTTTGAGAAATTTTATTGATTTTGAGGTTTAATTCGATGTTTATGATGTTATTTTGGTGATTTGATTACTCGAATAGGTCCGTAGGATGTTTTTGAGGTTGTGTGCATATTGAGTTTTGAGCCCCGAGGGCTCAGGTGAGTTTCGGATAGGTGTCGGGGTGTGAAAACATAAAAAAATCTGGTATTTAATGCATTTTCTGGTGTCCAGGTATTTTACCCTATGCGAACGCACTCAAGAGAGTGCGAACGCACAGGGTTATAGAGGTCTGGGGGGTCTGGGTAGGAAGCACTCTGTGCGAACGCACCATGTCAAGTGCGAACGCGGAGGGCTGTGTATGACCTATTGTGCGAACGCAGGGGTTGGGTGCGAACGCACAGTGGTAGAGGGGACCTGGAGGCTGGGTAGTAAATACCATGTGCGAACGCGGCACTTAGCACGCGAACGCATAGGCATCCCCTGTTAACCCTGTGCGAACGCTGGAATTTTGGCCGCGAACGCACTGTGTATTTTCGCACAGTGATTTTAAGTGTCAAAAACAGAATTCATTACGGGATTAAACCCATTTTTCTTAAACTTCTTCTTCTCCGCTCCTCTTGGGCGATTCTTGGGAGAGTTCTTCACCATAATCTCTTAGGTAAGTAATCTTTAACTCGTTTCCTTCCATTTCTCATCAACATCTATTAGATTTTAGGCCTAAAAACATGAAATCAAAGGTAGAAATTAGGATTTTTGGGTAGAGTTAGGGCTTCATGAATTTTTGGGAATTTGACCTTGTTTTGGGGTCGGATTTCAAAACAAATTATATAATCGGGCTCGTGGGTGAATGGATGATCGAGTTTCGGTCCGAACCTCGTGTTTTGACCAAGTAGGCCCGAGGTCGATTTTTGGAATTTTAGGAAGAATGTTGGGAATTCTATAATTAAGCATTGGAATTGAATTGTTTAACATTTATTGATGTTATTGGGTCAATTATGTCTAGATATGATTGTTTCGGAGTCGGATTCGAGAGGAAAAACGGTGCTAGAGGCATGATTTGGATTTTTGGAGTCGAGGTAAGTATCTTGCCTAACCTTGTGTGGGGGAACTACCCCTTAGGATTGAGTCTTCCTTGTTGATTGTAGTCCGAGTATGCGAGGTCACGAGTGTGTACTCGTACTTATTTGCAATTCGATTGCCCTTTTAGGATTCGTAGATTCTTATATTACCTGTGAATGATTTGTAATTGTTACACTTGAATCCTTGGTTGTTAATTTCATTCCTTCCTGTTTAAATTAGAATTACTTGTTTTTGGATTCTTCGTTGGCTATTTGACTTNTTATATGACTATTCCCTTAAGTGCCACTTAGGTCTAATTGTTAGACATTTATGTTATTGCTATTTCCTTGATGTTGCCTATTATTAGGCCTTTTGTTTAAGTTGAGTGTCATTCCGTGAAGTTAACTGTTTAGGTGAGATTGGTTATAGATGTTTCCCTTGCCGGGATTTTATGGTTTATGTTACTGTCTATGATGTTAATGATATGGTTTGTATTGTTGACTCCCTTGCCGGGATGTGATGGTTCCTATTACTGTTTATGTTGTTAATGATATTGTTTGTACTGTTGACTCCCTTGCCGGGATGTTGTGGTTTCTATTACTGGTTATCTTGTTAATGATATTGTTTGTATTGTTGACTCCCTTGCCGGATGTGGTGATTTATGGCTCATATTGTTGGTTTTTCCTTGTCAAACTGTTGTTCTTGATATTGTTTGGGTGAGGGAGAGTGTAAAGCACGAAGGGTGATGCCGTGTATTGTGAGAATGAGAGTATTAAAGCACGAAGTGTGATGCCGTGCCATGTTATGATATTGAAGCACGAAGGATAATGCCGTGTCATGTTATGATATTAAAGCACGAAGGATAATGCTGTGCCGTGTTATGATATTAAAGCACGAAGGATAATGCCGTGCCATGTTATGAGAGTAAAAGCACGAAGGGTGATGTCGTGCACTTGTTTTGGTGAGAATGAGAGTAAAGCACGAAGGGTGATGATGTGCACCTGTTTTGGTGAGGATGCGAGTAAGAGCACGAAGGGTGATGTCGTGCACTTCTCTTTGCATTTTATTTTGTTGTTCTAAATTTGAATATTCCTATTAATCTCTTACTGCATCTATTGGCAAGATTTGATATTTCTCCTGTACGGCATGGTAATTTCTGAGTTACGGACTGAGTTCTGGTCGATAAATCTTGAGGAGATTTTGATCAATGGATTTTATTGAAAAGTGTTATTGAAAAAGCAATGGTTTGAAATGATTATACTTGAATGACTTTTACATCGAAGGTATATTTGAAAAGCACTAGTCTTGCCTAAAATGAGATTTGGAAGTCATTTATTGGGAAAGCATCTTTGAGAAGTTTCGTATTTTGAAAGAACCTATGTTTTACGTAATTATCTCTATTAAATATACTTATATCTACTTTTGGAGAAAATATGTTTTCAAAGGAAACTCTTCCATACTAAAATGATTTTTATTTGCAAAAGTTTTTCATATGAACTGTTGTTTAAAGATTTCCACCAGTATATGGATTTTAGTGGCTAAGGCCCGATGTGAACAAACCGATGTAGAGTTGAGTTATTGGTGTTCTCTATTGTATTGTGTTTCCTTTCGGTTTAGCTTGTTTTTTTGTCCCTCTTTCTGGGTAATTTTATGATGTTTCGTGATTGATTTCTATAATTGTCTTCCGCATTATATTGTCATTGCTGTAAATTATTCCGTCAAGTCTTAGATAGATGTAACGTTCGGTCATTTCAACATTCATGATATTTATCTTGTAGACCAGTGGTGTCTTGACTAGTCCTCGTCATTACTCCACCGAGGTTAGTCTCGATACTTACTGGGCTCCGCTGTGGTGTGCTCATACTACACTTCTGCACATTTTTGTGTGAAGATCTAGGTATATATTGTAGTAGTTGTGTGGATGGTTGCCGAGGAGATTCAAGGTAACCTGCTGCTGCGTTCGCAGGCGTCGGAGTCACGTTCTTTGTATTTATTATTCATACACTGTTGTATCTATTTCCAAACAGTTGTACTTAGAAGTTGTAGAAGATTCGTAGTGCTTATGACTTGTACTACCGGCTTTGGGAAAGTTTGTACATTCTGTTGAGATTCTATATAAGACTGTTAGTTTTCCTTTATTTATTGTTGTTATTCAGTAACTGCTAGGCTTACCTAGTCCCTAAGACTAGGTGCCATCACGATACCTAACGGAGGGAATTTGGGTCGTGACAAGTTGGTGTCAGAGCTCTAGGTTCATAGGTGCTACGAGTCATAAGCGAGTTTAGTAGTCTTGCGAATCGGTACGGAGATGTCTGTACTTATCTTCTAGAGGCTACGGAACTAATAGGACAATTTCACTTCCTTCGTTCCTATCATGCGAGTTTATTGATCTTGAAGTTTGAAATTATCGTTCCATTCTCTCACCGATGGTGAGGACACGAGCGGCGGTTCCTGATGATGTTACCTCGGAGCAAGTGTCGCAAGGGTCAGAGACAGAGGCCAACGAGGAGCACGTGTCGCAGTTAAGATGCCTACCAGAGCAGTCGTTGAGGAGTCGCAGTAGTTCTAGTTAAGGAACAGGAACTGGGGTGCCTGTTGCTACCCCGGACCTCAAGAGACCTAAGCACAGTTTTGAGTATAAGTGGTACATTGACTCAGGCAGGGTTGATTCTAGTGCACCGGTTGCTTCACAGGTCAGGGCAGCGTCTACACTCCAGAGCAGCGAGATCACATTGGTCAGGTACCCGTTGTCATGACAGCACGACATGTGGTTTCAGTTCAGCCCGTGGTTAGGACAGTAGCCTCAGAGGAAGAATACCTTGGACTTTAGAGGTACAGAAAGTATCACCCTTCTATCTTTCAGTGGATTGGCGACTGATGGTGCCCAGAGTTTCCGAGAGGAGTGTCACTATATTCTTCGCGCTTCGGGTATTGTGGAGACGAGTGGGTTTGTTTTTGTCATGTCTCAGGTTCAGAGTAACGGGTGGATCAGTGGTGGCGGCATATGAGTTGGGGTCACCTGACCGAGTTAGCTTCACTAGCATGGATTCAGTTTTCGGAGATGCTTTGAGGGAGGTTGCGCCTCAGTTCCTTCGGGATGTACGGCGCACGGAGTTTGAGCAGTTGCGTCAGGGCGCTATGTCACTATGGGAGCATGCCGTTAGATTCAGTGAGTGGGCCAGACTTGCACTTCGCTTGGTTGCTTCAGCTGGGAGATGAGTCTGTAGAGTCATTTGGGAGATTCAGGCATTATATTCGGTTTAGCGGGACTCGAGAGTTAGAGTACGATGCCTCGTTTCAGCAGGTAAGGGGGATCGCTCGCCGGTTAGAAAGCATGTGGGACCAGGAGCGAGAGGATAGACGAGATCAGGGAGAGAGTTCAGGGAGGCAATGAGGCCTCGTAGATCAGAGGAATCTATTGGTCCGTATTATGGAGGCAAGGTACGACATGGTAAAGGCTTTGTGGGTCAACCAGTTCAGTTTGCATTACCACCTTCGCATGGGATTTCAGGTACTCATGGGTCTCAGAGGGTTCGTATTGTGTGTTTTTCCACAGCCATGTCGGCAGCGAGATTGTTTTCAGTGTGGAGATGTTAGCTACAGGGTGAGAGATTGTTCCAGGATTCAGGCAGGTGTGTGGTAGCAGGGTATTCAAGTGAGTAGAGGGCCCCTAAGAGGGGGAGACCCGACCCATTGTTGTGTTTCATATAGTAAAATAGAGGCCGTTGTGCCATACATCATCACCCAGGTATGTTTTGATGTGTTACAGAGGGGCACCAATTGTATTTCATTATAGTTCTGCTGGTCGGGACGAGTTCCCTTAATTGTTGTTTCATTTATGAGTGAGTTCCATGTTCTGCACCCCATTGTTTGTTTGCTCCTGATGGGAGATTCTATGAGTGGTAGTCCGTGTCTATCGTTGTCTATTTCATTCTTGATAGTGGTGAGACTAGAAGTGAGTCCTTGTTGTTCTTCGTGGTAAGCTTTATGTGATTTTCCTAAATACTTGCTTACGAGTTGTGATTTGATATTCCATCGAGATGTGAGAACAGCTAGCGTTATGATTTTATCAGCTGAGATGAATTAGTGGAGGAATTTCAATTGGTATGATATATTTTCGGTATGTGATTCAGAGTTGAGGGTGAGGTCCTCGTGATATTTGCGATTCGATATGTTTGGACCGGGCTGAGTACCGTAGTGGAAATTTTATCAGGATGGTATCCTTGTGATTTGTTCATATGCTTTGCTTCTTCCTTGTTATATTGCTTTTGGTAAGTCGGTATTGATAGAGAGTTGTGCCTATGGGCTTGTTTGATAGTTCCTTTATATGTTTCCATTTTCTTATTCAGTCATTTCGTTATGTGTTTTCTTTAGTTTAGTTTGCGGGATGTGTGCCCGGTGGTATCAGTTGTGGCTGGTGACTCGGGTATTTAATAATGAAGACTTTGTGTTCATTGCATCATTATCAGTGTTATGGGGCTTGGGAACAGAGTTCTTTCAGATGTGGGGCTAATTGCCAGTGTCGAGTTGATTTCGGGCAGCCATTGTGATCAAAAGTGTTAGATGAGCCTATGTGTGATGTGCTATGTTGTGTGGTCGTGCCTAGTGGGTGTAGTCATGAGTTGATGCAGTTGATTGAGACTAATGCCGGATATGGATTTAGAATCGGGTCTTTTGTAAATGAGTAAAGGGTGAGAAGTAGAGGTAGGAGGCTTATCAGTGGTGATGTGAAGGCTATATTGCAATTGTGATTGTTTCGTCAGGCTTTCGTGGATTGGGGTGACGTGGGATCACCCGCTGGTATGTGTTAGAAGTGTACAATCAGTGGTTGGATGAATTCAAGGTGAATCCTGGCACGTTCGAGGACGAACGTCTGTTTAAGAGGGGGAGGATGTGATGACCCAAAAGGTCATCCCGTATATTTCTAGCTAATTCTATGTTCCGAGGTCGTGAAAACCTCCTTTTATCTCACCTTGATTTGCGTGCGCAGCCCGGGCGTGTAGCCAGGAAGCCTTTATGTGAAAAACCGATAAAAATGATAATTTTGGTGTTAGAAATTTGAATAAAGTTGACTTTGGTCGGCATTTTTGGTAAACGGATCCGGCCCAGTGATTTGACGGTCCCGGAGGGTCCGTAGGAAAATACGGGACTTGGGCGTATGCCCGGAAACGAATTCTGAGGTCCCAAGTCTGAGAAATGAATTATTAAAGAAAATTGTTTTCTGAAAAATATAAAGGTTTTTGAAAATGAAATTTGAGGTGAAACATGTGGTATCGGGCCCGTATCTTGGTTCCGGAGCCCGGAACAGGTTCAATATGTTTTATATGTGTTATCTGTGAAATTTGGAAATAAACGGACATAGTTTGACATGATTCGGACCTTAAATGCAAAATTGGATGTTTAAAGAAGCATTGAGAAATTTCATTGATTTTGGGGTTTAATTCGATGTTTATGATGTTATTTTGGTGATTTGATTACTCGAATAGGTCCGTAGGATGTTTTTGAGGNTATAGAGGTCTGGGGGGTCTGGGTAGGAAGTACTCCGTGCGAACGCACCATGTCAAGTGCGAACGCGGAGGGCTGTGTAAGACCTACTGTGCGAACGCAGGGGTTGGGTGCGAACGCACAGTGGTAGAGGGGACCTGGAGGCTGGGTAGTAAATACCCTGTGCGAACGCGGCACTTGCACGCGAACGCATAGGCATCCCCTGTTAACCCTGTGCGAACGCGGAGTTTTGGCCGCGAACGCACTGTGTATTTTTGCCCAGTGATTTTAAGTGTCAAAAACAGAATTCATTACGGGATTAAACCTATTTTTCTTTAACTTCTTCTCCACTCCTCTTGGGCGATTCTTGGGAGACTTCTTCACCGTAATCTCTTAGGTAAGTAATCTTTAACTCGTTTCCTTCCATTTCTCATCAACATCTATTAGATTTTAGGCCTAAATACATGAAATCAAAGGTAGAAATTGCGATTTTTAGGTAGAGTTAGGACTTTATGAATTTTTGGGAATTTGACCTTGTTTTGGGGTCGGATTTCAAAACAAATTATATATTCGGGCTCGTGGGTGAATGGATGATCGGCTTTTGGTCCAAACCTCGTGTTTTGACCAAGTGGGCCCGAGGTCGATTTTTGGAATTTTAGGAAGAATGTTGGGAATTCTATAATTAAGCATTGGAATTGAATTGTTTAGCATTTATTGATGTTATTGGGTCAATTATGTCTAGATATGATTGTTTCGGAGTCGGATTCGAGAGGAAAAGCGGTGCTAGAGGCTTGATTTGGATTCTTGGAGTCGAGGTAAGTATCTTGCCTAACCTTGTGTGGGGGAACTACCCCTTAGGATTGAGTCTTCCTTGTTGATTGTAGTCCGAGTATGCAAGGTCAAGAGTGTGTACTCGACTTATTTGCAATTAGATTGCCCTTTTAGGATTCGTAGATTCTTATATTACCTATGTATGATTTGTAATTGTTACACTTGAATCCTTGGTTGTTAATTTCATTCCTTCCTGTTTAAATTAGAATTACTTGTTTTTGGATTCTTCGTTGGCTATTTGACTTTACTTGACTTAACTGAATATTCTACTTCTCTTATCATCATGCTATATTTTCTTCCTAGCTTGCCTAATTGACTATAATTAGTGTCATCTAGCCTTATAGTTGACTAGCCGTAGTTGGAACATCTATTCGTTGGAGTCAAGCATGCCCGTGAGTCTTACATTGTGATTTATATGACTATTCCCTTAAGTGCCACTTAGGTCTAATTGTTAGACATTTATGTTATTGCTATTTCCTTGATGTTGCCTATTATTAGGCCTTTTGTTTAAGCTGAGTGTCATTCCGTGAAGTTAACTGTTTAGGTGAGATTGGTTATAGTTGTTTCCCTTGCCGGGATGTTATGGTTTATGTTAATTTCTATGCTGTTAATGATATGGTTTGTATTGTTGACTCCCTTGCCGCGATGTGATGGTTCCTATTACTGTTTATGATGTTAATGATATTGTTTGTATTGTTGACTCCCTTGCCGGGATGTTGTGGTTTCTATTACTAGTTATGATGTTAATGATATTGTTAGTATTGTTGACTCCCTTGCCGAGATGTGGTGATTTATGGCTCATATTGTTGGTTTTTCCTTGTCAAACTGTTGCTCTTGATATTGTTTGGGTGAGGAAGGGTGTAAAGCACGAAGGGTGATGCCGTGTATTGTGAGGATGAGAGTATTAAAGCACGAAGGGTGATGCCGTGCACTTGTTTTGGTGAGAATGAGAGTAAAGCACGAAGGGTGATGTCGTGCACTTTTTTTGGTAAGGATGCGAGTAAAAGCACGAAGGGTGATGTCGTGCACTTCTCTTTGCATTTTATTTCGTTGTTCTAAATTTGGATATTCCTACTGATCTCTTACTGGATTTATTGGCAAGATTTGATATTTCTCCTGTACGACATGGTAATTTCTGAGTTACGGACTGAGTTCCGGTGGATAAATCTTGAGGAGATTTTGATCAAGGGATTTTATTGAAAAGTGTATTGAAAAAGCAATGGTGAAATGATTATAGTTGAATGACTTTTACATCCAAGGTATATTTGAAAACACTAGTCTTGCCTAAAATGAGATTTGGAAGTCATTTATTGGGAAAGCATCTTTGACAAATTTTCGTATTTTGAAAGAACCTATGTTTTATGTAATTCTCTCTATTAAATATACTTATATCTACTTTTGGAGAAAATATGTTTTCAAAGGAAACTCTTCCATACTAAAATGATTTTTATTTGCAAAAGTTTTTCATATGAACTGTTGTTTAAAGATTTCCACCGGTATATGGATTTTAGTGGCTAAGGCCCGATGTGAACAATCCGATGTCGAGTTGAGTAATTGGAGTTCTCTATTGTATTGTGTTTCCTTTCGGTTTAGCTTGTTTTGTTGTCCATCTTTCTGGGTAATTTTGTGTTGTTTCGTGATTGATTTCTGTAGTTGCCTTCCGCATTATATTGTCATTGTTGTAAATTATTCTGTGAAGTCTAGTCTTAGATAGATGTAACGTTCGGTCATTTCTACATTCATGTTATTTATCTTGTAGACCACTGGTGTCTTGACTAGTCCCCGTCACACTCCACCGATGTTAGTCATGATACTTACTGGGCACCGCTGTGGTATGCTTATACTATACTTCTGCACATTTTTGTGTGTAGATCCAGGTATATATTGTAGTAGCTGTGTGGATGGTTGCCGAGGAGACTCAAGGAAACCTGTTGTTGCGTTCGCAGGCATCGGAGTCACCTTCTTTGTATTTATTATTCATACACTGTTGTATCTATTTCCAAACAGTTGTACTTAGAAGTTGTAGAAGATTCGTAGAGCTTATGACTTGTACTACCGGTTTTGGGAAAGTTTGTACATTCTGTTGAGATTCTATATCAAGACTGTTAGTTTTCCTTTATTTATTGTTGTTATTCAGTAACTGCTAGGCTTACCTAGTCCCTAAGACTAGGTGCCATCACGATACCCAACGGAGGGAATTTGGGTCGTGACACCTAAAGCATGCAATTAGTAGGGGAATAGTGGGTTTATTTTCAAAATTCAAAGAGGCCATAGAACCCGTAAGCGAATAACTAAGGACGACACGCTCTAGAGACAAGGGAAGCTGTTTGTAAGCTAATTTGTTGTTACCAGCAACGTAGCACCACCATATCACCACATTTAGCCCACAATTCAGGACAATCAGAATTAAACTGAATTACTGGAACATCCAAATCTTTGCGAATGAGAACATCTGATGAGGAATCAGCTTGAGGTCCCTGATAAAATTAAAAAGGAATATGTAATAATTACATATGTGGATGACCTTAATTCATGCAACATAATTCTCACGACAATACAGAGTCAAACCAGAAGACAGGGAAATCAACTGGATATACAGACAAGAGAAGAATTCTGGTGACTAAAACCAGGAAGCCTCTAATTCAGAATACTACTCAAACAGTGGCTGGCAGAATATCTTTAGAAGGGATTGCAATGATCTGGGAGTAGACAGAACATTTGCTTCAACAGTTAGGAACCTGCAGCATATGTTTAGATAAAAAGGACAACATCTGTTCGAAAGGCAAGAAGGATGATATTTTAAAGTCAAGTCTTGTTACTCACTTTTGTATAATACACAGAATGCGGCACTCAAGTGGCCTTTGAAACAGATTTGGCAAAGGAATGCCCTTTACAAGGTTCAGTGTTCACTTGGTTAGTAAGCAAAAGTGCATGCCTAACACAGTCAAATGTATGAAGAACAAGTTTGAACATCTGCAGTAGATGCCCTCTCTGTGAAGAGCACCAGAAGACACAAACTATCTTTTATGCATTGCAAAATTACGTCACAATTGTGGGACCTTTTTTTTTTAATATTTTGGGTGAACAGTAGAGATCGAGAATTAGGGTGGAAGGTTGACAGGTAGCCGTTAGTGCCTCTTAGTCTTACCAGTAGTACTAGTACTATTTTTGTATTTTTCTTACTCATGGTTCTTTATTATTACCTGATGTGTCATTTGCTCCTATTGCATTGTTGTTACCATTGTTTGTTACTTTCACTGTTCCTTGAGCCGAGGGTCTATCGGAAATAGCCTCTCTGCTTTCACAAGTAGGAGTAAAGTTTGCGTACACATTACCCTCCACAGACCCCACATGTGAGATTACACCAGATTTGTTGTTGTTGTTGTTGGGTTAACAGTGGACTATGACAAGAGGCACAGTGAAGCTGCTGCAAGGTTGGCAGAAAAGGGACTCCGCGTACACATGATTTTTGCTTTGTTTTTTGTCGAACAACAGTGCAGCAAAAAACAGAGCAGACAGTCTGTTTATGCTCTTTTTTTTTTCGTTTTTCTTCTTCTGATCTTCTCTTTTTTTTGTTGCTTTGCTTTTGATTGAGCAGCAGTAGTACACCCTGTTTTTGCTATTGTTTTTGCTCTGTTTTTTAACTTCTTTCACTGTTGGGCAGAGAACTTATTCAAACCTGAAATTTCCTCCTTTTTCAGTTATAGAGTAGAATTAATTGCATATTGTGATATTGACTTGATAATTTTTTCTATAAAACGACATTGAAATGGCGTCATCCGATAGTAATAAAAGAAATTATATATTGAGTTTTTAATTTTTGAATTGATATATTTATTAATATATTATTGTTATTGAGTTTTTAGTTATATATATAATATTTTGTTTTTTTGTATAAATCGTCGCTTCACATCAAAAAGACGAGCGCTTCGCTGCGCGCCTCTCGCCTCAGTGAAGCGGGCCCTTGTCGTTGTTTGTCGCCGCACGCTATCCAAAACACTGCTCTGAGGGGTGTTCATTCAAGAATTTGGAACACAATACCTGGGACAATTTAGTGGTTTATATGAAAAGAGAGAAACTCAAGAATTATGAAAGACAAAATAAGAATGTATCTAGTCATAAGTTTAACTGTATTCCTTACTTTCTTTTTGGAGCACCATTTTTTTTTTATCAATGTACGATACTTTTTTTGTACTCAAATGTCTATACCAGCATACAATTGATGCTGATACATGAATAAATTTTTACTTTACGTATCAAAAAAAGAATTCTGCTAGATAAATGCAAGCGAGGAATCCTAGGAATCAAATGTTTTGCCCCAAATGTTTACTGCGCAAGAACTAGTCTCATATTAACTCATAGAGATAAATCTATCCTGTTTACAGTATAAAACATCAAAAGGCATACCATAGACTCAACTGTCGCATTCCTAGCCTTGCGTCGAGATAGGGTGCATCACCTTATATGCTCTATTTGAAATTACCCAGTTTACTGTATAAAACATCAAAAGGCATATCACAGACTCAACTGTAGCATTCCTAGCCTTGCTTGGTCGAGATAGGGTGCATCACCTTATATGCTCTATTTGTGCATATTGTTATATGCTTTGACTGTGATTAGCTTGATGTGCTGCTTCTGCGCATTTTCTCTGTTAATGCTTATTTTGACTAAACCACCCGCTACTATTTTGTTGGATTCTTGGAAGGCTTCCTTGGATGGTTTTGATCGTTTAATACAAGTAATGATCCTTTAGTAATGCGATCGGTACACCGGAAATTAATTGATACAAAGAATCAATCAAATGGTAGATGTAATTGCTTGCACATTGATCATGCTACAACGCCGAATAAGACAAATGAATGGAGCAGAATCAAGACTGATAAGCTATGTTTATAAGGCGGAGTTCTGGGTTTACCAGTTTGACTCAGCACTCCTACTGTCATTGCATAACGACCTAAACCATGCAATTCTTTTCGATAATTACCTAAACCATGTTTTTTTTTTTTTTTTGATAAGGTAAAGTATACCTAATCCATGAAATTAATAGGAAAATACTAGAAGAATTTTGAAACAAGCCGCAGAACCCTTGCAGGCCTTCTAATTAAGGAAGAGATAATCTAGACATAGGTTTCAAGCTGAGCAGCACTAAGACAGAATACGTGACTGCAAATTTAGCAGCGTGTCGGGAGAAGCGGACATGGACGTGAGGCTTACCTCCCATGTCATCCCAAGAAAGGGAGCTTCAAGTACCTGGGGTCGGTTATCCAAGGGATGGGGAGATTGACGAGGATGTCACGCACCGTATAGGGGTGGGGTGGATGAAATGGAAGCTAGCGTCTGCGTCTTGTGTGACAGTAAGGTGCCTCCGGAACTTAAAGGTAAGTTCTATAGAGCGGTGGCTAGACCGGTCATGTCGTATGGCGCAGAGTGTTGGCCAGTCAAAGACAAGATGCGGGAAGCTAGGCTTAGATGGTTCGGGCACGTGCGGAGGAGAAGCCTGGGGCACGGTAAGGACGTGTGAACGGCTGGCCTTGACAGGTATGAGAAAAGGTAGAGGGCGGTCTAAGAAATACTAGGGAGAGGTGATCAGGGAGGACATGGCGCGGCTGCAAATTTCCGAGAATATGGCCCTTGATAGGAAGTTGTGGAGGTCGAGCATTAGGGTTGTAGGGGAGATAGGAGGTTAGTCTGATAGTGTTTTGTTTTAGGCTGCTAGTGACTCCAATTGTGTCCTTAGTACTTCGTTAGGGTTGTAGGTTAGGTTGTAGGAGGCTAGTCTGGTAGTGTTTTGTCTTAGGATGTTAGTGGCTCTTGTTGTGTCCATATTATTCCATTGCGTCTATAGTATTGTGCCTTACTGCTTAGTATTATTGTTTTGCTCTCTATTTTCTGGTTATTACGTTGCTGGTGTTATGTTTCTGGATTCAGTTGCTACTACTGCTACACTTTCTCATTCCATCTTCTTGTGCCGAGAGTCAATCGGAAACAGCCTCTCTACTCCTCCGGAGTAGGGGTACGGTCTGCGTATACACTATCCTCCCCAGACCCCACTTGTGGAATTTCACTATGTTGTTGTTGTTTGTATAATCTAGACATAAGGGAAAACATTGTTGATAAAGCTAGATTACTACATTTGGCCTTCCATCCAGGTCAATCAGTTTTAAATATAAAGCATGATAAATAACATGGTTCATCAACCAAATGAACTACATAGCTACATTTTCAATCGCGACAATGATATTTACCTGTAGACATCTCTGGTCCTTTCCATGTCTTGTGCGTCAAGCTCTTCATATAATGCATAATTAATCCTAAAAAGAGCAAAGTCAGCGAATAAACATAATTGCAATACTAAGGTATCCAAAAAAGAATTCAAACATCACATTCAATGCATAAGCTATCAGATTTACCATAAGTAAATGTATCGCTGCCAATACCGCTTTTCTTCAGCAGGAGGAACGTTAGCAATGGCTCTCTCATAAACCTCTCTAATCCTCTCTTTATTCCCTACACTCTCTTCCAACCGAAGATAATCAAACCACGCGTCATAGTTCCGCGGATTCTTCCTTACTTCATCCTCATACTGAAACCTCCTTTTCCCAACAATAGCATCCTCAATACCTTCCCTATCACCATACTGTTTCTCAAAAGCCACAAACTTCCTGTACAAATCCTCAGCTCGCCCTTTCGGAATATGATCAAGTGCAAACTTATAAATGCACCTTGCCCTCTCTGTCTCCTTACACTTCTCCTCAAACTCCGCAAATGCCACAAACAACTGCTCTGCTTCCTCATCGTCTGCCAACTTATCCACAGCTCTTTCGTAACAATTCCTTGCCCTCGCTACCTCCCCATTCTTAAATTCAAACTTCGCAAACCTAATCCAAGCACTAACCTTGGGATGACACTGCACGAATCTCTCGAAAATCGCCCTCGCCCTATCCACCTCATTATACCTCAACTCAAACTTAATGTAACTTAACCACCCTTGCTGGTCCGGCATCCACGCCATCCACCTCTCAAAAATCTGCCTCGCGCCAGCTACATTCCCCAGCATCTCTTCCATGTGAATATACTTGTACCATAACTGATCAACCCTAGGCAAAAGCGTAACAGCACGATCCCACACATTACGAGCATGATTCACAAACTTATTCTTCATCTCCACGTCAGCATACTTCAACCACATCGTATGATCCCTGTAATCGACTTCGAGTGCTCGCTCCCAAACTGAACGAGCACGTTTGAAGTCCTTTTGCGATTCTTCCCATTTAGCATATTTTACCCACACGCTTTTGTTCCAGCGTACTCGGCTGATTAGGCTTTCGAATTCCTTGCGCTTACGGAGGCGGTAATCGGCTAGTTCGGTCGGGTCAGTGATTTTTTGCTTCGGCGGTCGGATTTCGGCCTCTTGACGTTCTCTAGCTTCCCGGAGGATTTGCTCGGCGGTGATTTGGATTGGAGCTGGGGTTTTGTTCTTCACCCGTGTAGGTCTAGGAAGCTTTACCTCTGTTTCTTTTCGAGTGAGGTACCCCAGATTGGGGTCTGCATCTCTGTTCGCCATGCTAGTAGAGCTAATCCAATGCGAATGATTTAGGATTCAAGTGTTGGGATTGAAATATGCAGAAAAAGAAGGGATTTGAATTGAGAGCAAGAAATACAGAGAATTGAAAGGATTAGGGTTCGATACAGAGAGAGAGATGTGTTTTTTTGTTTGGGGTGTGAGTGGAGAGAGGGGGATAAAAAATTTCTGAGGTATTTTAAAAAAATCTACCTGCAAATATATTTGGACGAAACAAAAGCCTATATATATTTGGAATAGAAAGTTAATTTTGCAATTCAGATTATAAGCGGGCGTTTGGACATAAGAATTGTAAAATTCCAAAATAGGGGAAGTGAAAATGGTATTTAAAATTTAGGGTTGTGTTTGAACATGAACATAATTTTGAGTTGTTTTTAAAGTTTTGTGAGTGATTTGAGTGAAAATTATGAAAAACAGTTTTTTGGAGTTTTTAAAATTTTTGAAAATTTTCAAAATGCATTTTTAAGTAAAAATTGAATTTTTTATGAACAAACGCTAATTTTGAAAAAAAGTGAATCTTTTTTGAAAAAAGGGAAAAACTTTCTTATGTGCAAACGGGCTCTTAATCTCTTAGTTTATACATAAGTTTAGATTATTAATTTTACAATCTAGATTATTAATCTCTTATTTTGGATTACATTGAACTTGTTGTTGTTGTAACTTAGATTATTAATCTCTTATCTTATACACAAGTTTTTTGGTATCCTGAAAAAAAAATTGTTTTTTTATTTCTCTTTTCCTTTTTCACAAAATTTGTTTTCTTTCATGTTCTTCCGTCCATTCCTTTTACTCTCAATATATTATTTTAACTTGACGACTTCTCTACTTCTAAGCTTTGATTCTAAATTCTGTTTTTAAGTCTATATTCATTAACAATATAAATAGAAAATTTCTGTTATGAACTTTATAAAAAATCTCCAACTATTTTAAATAATTTTTATTTTATATTCGAAGAGAAAAGTAAGTTATTTCTCGAATGTATGATAACGTGGACCTTCTTATTATTTATTTGATCATCAAAAAGAGTAAGTAAATAGTAATGTTTCAGATTAATCACGAGGGATAATACTTTGATCAGTGAGTTATAACACACTCTTTCAAGAATATATATTTCTAGGCAAATTTCTTATTGTCTTTGCACTCCTACCTCCTTTATCATTGAGTAATTCATTTAGAGGTTGATGATACGGCTCTTCTCCATATATTACGTATATTAAAAATTTTAATCATCTTTATTTTGTTCCTAGAATTGCATAAGTTAAATTTGATTGGCATTATATAATGTAACTAACGATGACAACAATTTTTACTTTTTATTTTTTCATATGTTACTCAAATTTTCTCCATTTTTCTAATTAATAAATATAAGCTTATTACTTATTTACCTCTTTAAATATACACAACATTTGATTTGCTATTATCCAATTGTATACACGAAAAAGAGAAGAAAAATCATATCACACATACAATAACATATTACTACTTCTTAATAAGAGGGAATACAGGCACCTCAAGGTCAACATGTCTGCCTGTCAAAATAAGGGCATTTTAATAATTTTAATAAAATATAGCAATATTTTCGGTGTACTATTTCAAGTGAAATAGTAATTTTCACTTGGAAATTCTTCAGCTTTTATTAGTGAAATCAATGTACAAATCTAACTTCAACATTTGAATACTTTTTTCCAACTTTCATTTCATATATTCTTCGCAATTTCAATTAAATATCGTCCAAATGCCTACTAATATTACATAAAAGCCAAAGTGATAGAAGGAATCGCTAGAAAGTAAAGATTATTGAGATTATTTGATTATGACAAAGTCAAATGGGTTTTCTCACTGAATTACCAAAACGTTAAAGAAGTAAATTCTAATTTATACTTGCTAAAAATATTTATTGATGAAATTTAACAAAAAAGGAATGGTAACGTCGTAGAAATTTAAAATTTAAAATTTAAAATACACAAAAATAGAATAGAAAAGGTAATAAACTTTTTGTAACATAGCCAACTAATCTTACATAGACAAAATGTAAAGTTGTTCTGTTTGATGCTAGAGTAAACTTGTGAACTCCAATAATCTAAAGATTCTAAGTAAAATTAGAGAAAGTATAAATTATAAACGAATTCCCTCCTAATATCTACTTTTTTTTTAATGTGACTAATTGAGATTTAGGATGATCAAAACTTGAAAATAGAATAAGGGTAAAACAAAGGCTCTTTACTTCTATTCTTTAATATTTTATTTTGTTTAAAGATCTAGAATATAGTTAGTTGAGATTTAATATGATCAAAGTTAAAAAGAAAAGAAAGAAAAAAAAAAAGTTATTTCTAGAAAATGTCATCCTTCTCTAATATCTCATGAATTTGCTTGAAATTTAGAGACTTGAAAACTCAAGGAAGGAACATAAACTTCAAACAGGAGTCCATCTAATTTTTTATCACAGGAAGATATAAAAAGAAGAATTTGATGATCAAACGTTGAAAAAAGAATTCTCAGCCAATATCTAAGGGACACAAAACAAAAGTGGTAAAATAAAGGAGACAATTTCGTAGTAATTCTTAGGTTGTCGCACCAAATCTAACTATCTTTTTCATTTGAAATATGCATTTCTTTTTGAACAATTATGTATTTTAGTTGGATTATTATATGAAAAATGAAGTTTGTTATGATGTTAAAATTTATATCTTCAGAATGTATAAGTTTGGTAGAAATTAGTCATGCTATCTAGCGCAACCTGAACATGAAACAAGTTTCGTTCAGAATTTATTTTTTAAGATAAAAATTTGGGACTAACAATAATATATATATACTTTCTAACTATACTTTATTGTTTAGCGATGTTATTGGACCTGCACGCATTACGGAATATCCTTACTAGTCTACATAGAGGAATGTGATGATAAACGAAAAAATAAACATTAGATTTATAAAATCATCATTTAATTAATGTTCAGATATCGAAAAGGAGGAGAGTTTTTTTTTATTTACTATCTGATATTCGATATCCGCTTTAGGATCCGGATCACAAATTGTTAGAAGTACGAATATGAAGCAAAAGTGCAAAACTTCCTAATTGACCTTCTTTATTTATTTATCTTTCCCTCCCCCAAAAGTGGATTGCATTATAATCTATGGGTTTGTGCGAGTCCACTAACTTTTAGTCAGATCCTATGTTAAATCGATTAAGTATTTATATATACTATTTGATGATAATCTCAGTTATTATTAAGTTATTAACTTGAAGTCCGTGTAAAGATTCATAAATTTCAAATTCTAAATATGCTTCTATCTCATCCTACTCCTTTTTTTTAGCCTTTTGGGTACACTCAACACTTGTTTGGATTTTGTTATATATTATTTCATAATGCATCGTATTATATTGTATTATTTGATTAATACAATGGTTGAATAGATTGTATCATTTACCGTCGTTTCATGATGTCACTCAATAACAATATGAAAAATAAACTTGCAACATTACTAAAAAAAAAGGATATGGAGTAGAGTTATTATATAAAAAAGGTAGGATAAATGATAAAATATGATTATGTAATACTCGCTCCGTTTCAATTTATGTGAACTTATTTCCTTTTTAGATTGTGCCAAAAAGAATGACTCATTTCCCTATTTGGAAACAATTTACCTTTATGCAATGATTTATAGCCACACAATCTATATGTGCCTCATTTTACGCCACTGGTTCAAAAGTCTTCTCTCTTTTTTTAAACTTCGTGCCTAGTTAAGTGGGTTCACATAAATTGAAATGGAGGGAGGTAATAAGGAAGGGCAAGATGAGTAAAAAAAAGTAAGGTAACGACGCCATTACATCAAATTCTTCGTTCTATAAAGTGGGACTTTTCGTCGTTACGTTACGACGAATTTAACGATACGATACAATACAATTAAAGTAACAATCAAAATAAATATTATATTTAAAGTAACAATATAATAGGATAAAATAGGTGACAAACATCCAAAGAAGCAGTTAAATTGTCAAAAAGTATACATTTCTTCCACTAAATTTGGGAAACTCTAAACCTATATCTCATTAATTTGTAATTTAGACATTTCTAATTATTAGTAATTACTAATAATGGAAAAGGGTCAATGATGAGTAATATTACAGGGTGATAAGTAATAGCCATAGATTGTCATGGTAGAAAAAGTATAACTGAAATTTCCTCTCAGCTCCAACATACTACAGATGTTAAGAAAACAAATGCAATCACCATTTCATCTTTTTTCTCTCTTACCCTTTTAAGCTCTCTATTTTTTTTTCAGATCAAAACTCTTCATCTCTTTTCTTCCAGTTTTTCAGGTAAGCATTTGCAGATTTTTTTCTTTCTTTTTTCTGCTCTGCATTTTCATGCCGAAGGATTTAACAAAAACGACACATTTTTTTTCTATGTTACAAGGGAGAAAGAAAAGTAAGATTAGATAATCTGAATGACTAAAGTGAGTTGGTGGTGTAATATAATTGATATTGTTCGTCCAGGTTTTCACATGCTAATTAAATTAGATCCATTTTTCTATTGATTTAATTATTGAATCCTCACTTTCAAACAGTTTCTTTCTAATGTTAATGCATAAAATCCGAATGTGCAATGGTCTTTGATTATGGGTTGAAAATTAATAGTATTTGTTAATATTTTAATGATCTTTCACATATATATTAATGTTCCGCGTCAAAAGTACTAGTTGAGTTGAATTGAGTAAATATGTCTGCATCTGCGTCTGCCTCTTTTAACAGTTTTCACAAAACAAAGATGTTGTTTTAGGCATATGATGTAAGAATTAAACATGCATAAACATGGTTTTATTTGATGCTAAGAATGTTTGGATGCACGGACAAGTTTTATTTATTTCTGAATTTAAGACGTCTAAATATGCATCTCCTCATGGCGATTGCAGATGCTGAGTGTGCCTTGTTTCAGATGGAGCGGCCATTTTGATGCCAACAGTCAATCTTAAGCAGGGTAGGGGTAAGGTCTGCGTACACATTATCCTCTTCGGACCCCACTTGTTGTTGTCGTAGTCAATCTTAAGCGGTACTTCCCCTTGGAATTATGGAGGCAGAAATGGCGAAACAACGTTTGAAGGGTTGCATGAAGGCTTTTCAGAGTCATATTGATCCTGAAAAAGAAGAACAATTGAGATGCATAAAATTAGGTAATTAGTCTATTTCAGAACAGTCTCAGTCCTTTGAATATTATAGGAGATTGTGGATTTTAGTGATATAATGGCTATGAGAATTGAACCAGCAACTTCACACAGTTTCTGAAAACTCTTGATCACTGAACTATGCTTTTGGACTATGTCAAGGGAATTCAAATATAGGACATAGAGGTACAAATCGGATTTTGTCTTATATCTACAATGTAATTTTCCGGCGGAACCCTTGCGCCCTCCTAAATCCGTCCATGGCTGTCAGTACACAATAAGTTGTTAGGTTGAGAACTTGAAGACTACTGAGACTCCTAAATATGTCAAACTTGTATAACATCTATTCATACAAAAAACTGATGTATTGATCTTATGTGACTTCTGCATTTCCTTGCAAATAAGGCTTCTACTTTTTGCCTGCCTTCTTAAGTCCTTACTTGAGGAGTTTGTTCTTTATTGCAGAGATTGAAAGCAAAGTAAAAAGGATTGTAAAGCTGAGCAAGGGTATGAACAAAGGAAGTAGAGAAGGGAACTTAAGGAGAAGATCAGAACTTATCCAACTTGTCGATGATTTTCACAAACAATACAAGTCCCTCTATGCTATGTATGAAAATCTCAGAGGGGAAATAAAGAAAAACCTTTGTGCCAAAAACGACGATGATGTTGCGTCTTCATCGTCTTCAGTTTCAGATTCAGAAGCATACCATTCCCCTTGGCAATTTGCTGGCGAAAGCAGCTCATACTTTTCTAATGCTACAAATTTGGAAACTGCAAGTTTGGATTTGGATTCATTGCCTGATTCACCAATATCTTCTGGTCAAGAACCGGAGTCTGGAGAATTTTTCAAGGACCTGAGCAATCAAGGCAAAGAGATCGAAAATAGCATGACACAGAAGTTGATAAATGAATCGGCTTGGTTAAAGGAGAAAGTAACAGAAAAAGAAGAAGAAATCTTGTCTCTTACCAAGAAATATAAGGTTCACGAGAGCGAGAGGTTGGCTCAGATGAAGAAGTTAGAGGATCAAATTGCTATAATGAAGCTTGAACATGAAACCTCATGTGTACACAAGAAAGAACTTGAAGAGCAGATTGTGTGCAAGTCGAACAATATTAAACAACTAGAAGAAAGTAATACAGGGTTGCAAGCTCATGTCCAAGAATTGGAAGCTGCATTTAGAGAGAAAGAAGATCAATTTTCTAATCTTCTTACAAAGTTTGAGGAAAATCAGATCAACTCAAAGTCTAGAATTAATGATTTGATGACACAAGCAAATAGTCTGCAGCAAGAGTTAGACTCTTTACATACTGAAAGGAACGAACTAAAACATAAGCTGTTTTCACAAGAAGAGCTCAACTCCTTAAACAATAAAAAATCCGAGTTGGAGTTATCACTGGAAAAGAAGTGTCACGAGGCAACTGTCGAAGTTAAGGATTTAACCGAAAAGGTTAAGTTTCTGCAGCAGGAGTTGGAAACTTCGAGCCATCGTAAATCAGCACTAGAGTTGACACTCAAAGAAAAGACTGAAGAACTATCAGACTGTCATCTCCAGATTGAAAATTTGAACGAGAAACTAACAAGCGCCACCTTGGCTGAGAAGGAAACATTAAAAGAGAATGAAGGCTTAAAAATACAGGTAAAAGACTTGAAATTGGAGGTAGACTCACTCTGCAGCCAAAAGAGTGACTTGGAAAAGGAAATAAGGGATATAAACCGAGAAGCTTATCGTTCAAAGTTAGAAAAAGAGGAGCTAAGTGATAAGATGACAGAGTTAGAAACCAAATTACTAGAGAAGAAAGAAGAGCTCTCAGCTCTTCAAAAGAAACATGAGGCTTACGCAAATGATATGTCTAGTCAGAATGCATCTTTGGCAGCACGAATTAGCACGATTCAACAGCAGCTGCGAAATGGGGAAACTGAAAAATTTCATTTACAGTCACAGCTTGAGAAAGAGAAACATGAGTCCTTTCAAAACCTTAATGAAATGGAAAAGAGAAACGCTGAATTGACAACGAAGATCACAGATCAGGAGAAGTCACTAAGAGAAAATGAAGATACTATTAACAAGTTGAATGAGGAACATAAGCAAATGAAGACCAGGTTAGAAGAATCCAAATCCAATTTGCAAAATGCTGAAAGGAAAATAGAAGAAATGACAGAAGAACTGCGCAAGAAGTTTGAAGACGGTTTGAGAATCTTGAGTAGAAGGATCCGCGTGGCAGAACAAATGCACCTTGAAAACAAGGAGTGGTACCAGAAAACAAGAGACTCGTACGAGAAAGAAAATAATGATCTAAAAGAAAAGAATGCAAGTTTGCAATTTGGGATTAGAGGGATTAAGGATATATCATTGACAGCAAACGACACGCTAGCTTCACTAGACACAGTCGCTCTAAAATTTGAGGAGTGTACGGCTCATTTCTTTAATCGAATATCAAAGGTATCTTGTGAGCTGAAATTTGTAAAAGATTGGGTTATGAGGAAAAATAAAGCGATAGTACATGTCCAAGATGATCTAGATTGCTTACTTGCACAGTTAGATGACAAGGAAGCAGAGATATTAGTATATAGAGAGAAAGTTTGGAAGTCAGACAACAAGGTTAGAGAATTGGAGAAAATGATTAAGGAGAAAGATGATGGAATGTTAGCTCTCAAGGAGGAAAAGAGGGAAGCCATTCGACAACTATGTATATGGATTGATTACCATCGAAGTCGCTCTGATTATTACCAAAAATCACTTTCTGTCTTTGGCAGTAGAAGGAATCTTTAGGATTCTTCTTCATCAGTTATATCATCAACATCTCTAGGCTTAGTGTAAGCTCTTTTGGCTTCTTTTTCTTTCTTATAACAACAATATCAGATTTTGGAAGGACATGCACAGTAGTAGGCAGCACTTGTCAATCAACATTTACATAATTCTGCAGGCTTGACAACTTCATTCTTCTTGTTGGCATGCTTAGAATTTGTAGCTTTTCTCATATGTGGACGTGGCTGTAACCAAATTTGTTACTCAATTTTGGCATTCGTTTTACTGACATCCTGTGTGTTTATATATATTTGCTTTAGACATAAGTTATTTGAAATCTATTGAGCATCGTTTTCATTTTGCAGTGTTATCAAACAAGTAGCTGAAACTTGTATTTGCTTGAAAGTAACAGAGCAAACGAGTTTGATAATACAGAAATGTAGAGCGAAGATATAGTAGTACAAATTTTGTGACAAGGATCAGACCATTACCATTGCAAGACTTTGGAGATGAATCCAATATTTGTTCAAACAGGCACAAATACAACTAGAACAAGTAAATGAAATATAATCAATAAAGCCACATTCGACCTGCTACCGAGAATGTGAAGGAGCTAGCAGAACACATCTTCTGGCGAAAAAGATTATTCCATTCGCACAATGTACAAAACCAACCATCAGAACACTCAGAGTCACAAGCGCATGGTCTCCAGCAAGTCATCAGATCATTTGGATGAGAAAATAGTTTCCTTTCTAAGCCTCTAATGTCATGATTCCAGCTCTCTCTCGTAGCAATTGCTTTTGTTATTGAGGACGAAGCAAGATACACTGCAAGATCATGACTAAAATCATTTTAAAAGAGAATACATTAGAACTAGATATATATGATACACACCTAATACAAATTTAGAGAGCAAGAGATACTACAACAACAACAACATACGCGGTGGTTACCCCTACCTTGTGAAGGTAGAGAAACTGTTTCCGAAACACTCTCGATTAAATACAACAAAATCACAACAGTTATGATAGTATTGCAGCTAGGAAAGGAAGTACAGGTGCGGAAAGGAAATAAACTCGACCACTAACTAATCTAACCCTAATCTTCAATCTCCACGCCCTGCTATCAAGGGTCATGTCCTCGGTAAGCTGAACATGTGCTGCCCCAGCCCAACCGACGACATGACCTTAATCTACCCTTATTCACCAAAGCCACTACAACAGGTATTAACTAATTAGAGAACAAGAGATAGAGAGAGTCAATAACCAGCAGTCATCATGAGGAAAACCGTGAAGCAAAGAGCAAATTTCTTAGACATATGAAACAATATATTATTTACTTAGAAATTGAAATTGAAAGATAATGTAAGTGCTCTTATGAAATATTACATGAATATATAGACTTCCCTGTCTCACCCTCTCTCATTAACTACTCTAGCAGCTCCCCGCTTGAGTTTTTTTACGAGCTTTATTGCTCAGAAAGAAAATTAATAAAATTGACGCATTAATAAATAAAATTGATACATACATATATATATATATATATATATATATATATATATAAGAATTTTTTTTTTTTTAAAAAGGAAAACATACTCAAGGCTTAATAAATCATAATATATATATATAAGAATATATTTTTAAAAAAAAGGAAAACTGGACATACTCAAGGCTTAATAAATCATAAGTCGTCGGAACTCGGAATCAATAAATAAATACACACATGACACGCATTAAATGCAGTGTTAATATAATGGAGCGCAATGTTACGTTAAATCTTAATGTTAGTAGTTGACTATAAATAATCACGTGAAACTATAAACAAATGTTCGCGCAGTGTATTATTTATTTCTTTAATTTAAGGGGTTGTTTGGTTTGAGGTAACGGAGAAAGTACGCACATAATAAAACTTTGTACTGGTTAAGGGTGGACATTGTATTGGTCAAAATTAGGCTAAGCTTAATGAATACAAATGGACGAGACGTGTTCGAGATCGAAATCGAGCACGGCTAAGTGGCGAGGAGTCGCCAAGAGAGAGACCAGTGCCGAGGTCGAGTAGAGAACAAGTAGCAACAACGACTAAAATAAGTATTATAATTGTGGAAAGGAATATTCCATTGAATATCCCTTTAATTGTACTTTCTAGGGTTCTCTAGGAATATCCTTTATAATAGGAAGAGATAGGGAACAAAAAAGGGATCTTCACTTTTCTGATAAGAACATATTGTAAAAGGTTGAATATCAAGAATCTACAAAAAAGCTTGTCTTGTCCGTTGATTCCATTGTTCAATATACCTCCTTTATTCACAAGATCCTAGGATTCCTTGTCTATTTTCATATTCTATTGTCACATGATATTGTCAGAAGAAGGAGTCATCCAACTCATCTAGCATTTGGGTGACAAATTCCTCCTTATTACATTTAATGTCATTATTCACATTTATTGCATATTTTCATTGTTACATTATTGACAATCATTGAACGTTTACTTTGCATTCATTGATACTAGACACGGTCCTATCTCATCAGTATATTCAAACTTTAAATCTAGGAGTTATTACGTTTAGCTAGGTTTCATCCATTATTTTCTCATTAATCAGTTTAACTAAAAGGCTTGAAACTTTTTGGTCAAACAATTTGGCGCCGTCTGTGAGGAGTTCCTAGTTAAAATTTTAGTTTCTTCTAGATAAAAAAAACCAACAAACAACAACAAAAGCCACCTTTTTCCCTGTTTGCACGAGCTAACACTGGTAGGAAAAGGAGATGAAAGACTGAAAGCAGTGATGAGTGTCACTACTAACCTCCTAGGCACCATCAACGAGGTTGACAGAGAAGACGAGGAGAATGTGACGCCGAGTGCCTCACCCAGGCGAAGTGACTCGCCT
>ML427889.1:0-40976 GCA_005239525.1 Nicotiana knightiana
AAATAAGGTAACCAGAATCAGAAGTCAATCAATTAAGGACAATCAAATAACCACAGAATCAATTCATATGAGGGAGTTCGGAATGGACCCCTTAATTAGGGATAATCACTTAACGGTCATAACAAAGGGGGGGGGGGTTAATTAAGGCAAGGAATCCAAATTATACCAAATAGGGAGTTAGTAAGAACCCCAAAATCATACAGACGACTAATTAAGGCAAGTGTGACCAATTAAAGTCATAAATATGGAAACAAATAAAATGTATGTACACAAATTTTAATAGAGCAAAATAATAGGAAATAATCAGTAAAAATCTCCAAAGAATACTGATTTTGGGGAAAGAATTACTCAGATTCTTTATAGAGAAATCAACTAAGTAAAAAACTCTCAAAAATACAGAATTCAACAAGAAAGCGGGTTCGAACCACTAACATGGATTAATTAGGGAAAATTCCCAAAGCATACTGAATTTTAACATGGAAAACATTTAAGTCCAAAATAGAGTAAACTAATACGACTGGTATCACAGAAATAACAAAACATCGAAACAAAGCTGAAGAAATCAGTATATCACACAGAATCGACTAGGGTTTGAACATTCATGCGAAAAGTAGTCAAGATGATGAAGGAACAATTAATTAAACACTGAGAAGCTTAGAAAAATCTCCGAAGAACAGTTTTAGATGAATCCTAGTTTAGAAAGAGTGATTAAAAATCAAAATAGCTAATTAAAACAAGAGACTTTTAAGGGAAAACACTTAATAATACTCGAATCACCCCAGATCTATAAAGATCTAAGAAGAATCGGCAGTAATGAACTAGGGATTTCAGAAAAATAGTAGAGATGAAGAGAATCGGTCAAAAGACCCATGGATTCGTAATAAAAGAAGGAGAAATTCCTTAGTTACAAATGAAAATGGCCTGAGACAGGCCGGTGAACAAGTTACGAACCAGAACCAGTTGGATTTATCTCAAGGACTCATGAAATCGAAGAGCCATGGCGTATAGGAGACCAGGGCTGGTCGGAGAAGACATAGAAGCACCATAGGAAGAAGGTTTATGCCAGTGACAACGATTAGGGTTAGGGTTNAGAAGCACCATAGGAAGAAGGTTTACGCCGGTGACAGCGATTAGGGTTAGGGTTAGGTTGAGAAAGAGTTGAGAGGTTAGGGGGGATGATGATAGGGGGAGTGAGAAGAGTTGGGGGTTAGGTTAGGAGTTAATTAAGGTAAGGGTGGATGTGGACCGTTGAACTAAAAGATCAACGGCCACGATTGAAGAGGGGTTATTGGGTCGGGTAGCTATGGAATTCGGCCTGGGGGGATTGGGCTGGTATTCAAGGGGTTTGGGCTGGTATATAGTGGGTTAGGTCCGAAAAATTAAGGGAATTAAAAGGGCTATTTGTTAAATACCCAATCAATTAATAAATAGTTTGTAAAAATAATTAACAAATTGTAAAAAAATAGTTTTCATGCATAAAAATATTTTAAAATAATTATTCTATATTTTAAAAATACAACAAGTCATTTTCTGGTAAAGTAGTGTAATAATGTATGCATGGGCTATAATTGCAAAGTTATTGCAATTGTAACCCAAAAAATCTAAATGTGGTCATTTGTGAAATAATTAGGCTTAGTATAAATATAATTAAGTCATAAATTTGTTATAAAATCATCAGTGATGCAGTTAGTGACTATTTATATAAATAAAAATACTGGGATAAGTTAATTAAAAACTTAAAAAATGCAGAAATTATGGAGAAAATGTTATTGATGCTAATGCATAGTTTTGAAGGTATATATGCAATTTTAAAAATATTATAGGGAAAAACTGGGTATCAACAGCATCATCCTTCCAACCACTCCTCACCCCAATACGATAGTGCGAGTCTCAGGTATAAAAACCTCTTCTCAGCCAATACCTGCAGCCCATCTAACAACTCATCACAGAACCACAAAGTTTCTCACATAACACGGTCCGCACACCAAAAAGGCAATAAGACAGGCATGTAGCAAAATAGAGGAATTCAAGGTACGAGGATTATCTAACAAGTGCAACATATATAATAACAATGTACAATTTCATCAGTTTATCTCACATAGGGGAACTAGAACAGAAAATAAACACACGAAAGAGTATTCCACATAACATCCGCTGCGGCAAGTAGCCCAGCCCTGTATATATCAATCCACATAGGGATACTCATCGAGCCAAAGTGCTCGGATTCACTGATCATACATGAATGCTGATATCAAGCACAATAGAGTGCACAAGTATAACTGTGGGAAATGAACATAAATAGAACGGTGTGGAGGAAAACAAGAACAACTAAGGTGCAATGAGCAAATCAACATCATCTGGGCCATCTTTCCCGCATCGCCATAAAGCCTAAATGGAATTACAACGCGCGCGGAGAATAATCATACAGCCTTACATCCCATTATCGCATAAGAGAGAGGTACATAACATAGGTCATGGGCACAAATAATATCCATTTTGTCCGGTAACATAACCATGATATCAACTCCACAAGAGTACCCACACTTGATTTGATATAAAATACACATTCCCATTGGGGTTTGGAATAACCCCAAACCAAATCCTGATCATTCCCAAACAGGTAAATATCCTTCTGAAAGTCCATAGCAACCCATCGACAATTTTATGCATTTATTTATCCCGTTCTCAATATTTCTTCACGATCTGAAAAGAAGAAATAATCCGCATATTAGGACACCCAACCCCAAAACCTCAGGAATACCAAAATTTCCATACCCGATCTCAACTACGCTTTTCGAATGGATGATACGTCACTCACTCCCAATTTCTTATTGAAACACCCATATAGATTTTCCAGCCACGTAACAAAGCATGAACCTCAGAAGCCTTAAACCCCGTAATCACCATACCACTAGCCAAGCATCTGCAACCCATAACACAAGGTGCCTTTCTGAAATGCACGCTCTTCGCATATGATATCCAATAATGCCAGTATTCTATTAACTTCGAATATCCATCCAGGATAAGGACATAATGTACAACATATGCCTCATTCCTGTAGCATACAGCCGACTCAAGCAGTGGCCAACACCATCGAGAACTATCTGAGACCCGCTCGTACGCAACTAAGCCATCAGGACTGCATCTCCCCAACTCAACCGAGTCACACAAATAATCAAAAACAAAAGTAATGCCACAAACACCGGTAGGGAATTACCAACCCAAAAGGGGCATTTTACTTCCATTGATATGCAGACCCAATACCACATAGCTGACCTATTTCTTCGGATACTCCTCGTCTTTTCTCTGGGGTAACACTTCTTCCTATCGATACATAATGTCCCAAACCAAAGATCAGTACAAAGAATCCTAGCACGAACCATGTAGCCTAGAAGCTCATAAACCACTGTATTTCCTCTAAAGCACCCCATAATGCAACAACCAAGATGCCCCTGCTGAATAGACCTTCTGTGGATATGAAGTTATTTCTCCGACCCTCTTTTGATACTGAAAAGCAGATTCATTAAGGACGTAGAAACACTGTAAGCCTCAACATCATCCCATGTAGGATCTAAGACCTTCATCTTATATAAATTTCGGGAATCTTCCAATACCATATATATATATAGAGACACATCTCCAGCCAAAACTTGAGTAACACCTAACTCTTCAATCTGAATGTCGCTAGTGGACTCCCCAACTTGGTGCGAAGCTATAGAAAACAACATTTGATGATCCGCAAAACTAACCTTCACAGCTCATACAATACCAATCACGAGGTACTCCAAGTCATCTACTAAGCGCACGTCCATTCTTGTGGAAGTCAAGCTCGCTTCCTTCAGTGCCTTGAATGATAAATGTACCTTCTATTGAGTAGAAATCTCATACGAATGACATAGTCTCCAATACCACCTACTATCCTCAAATCAACATCCACCTCGTGACTCTACCATGATCGCGATGACTAGTCAACCAATTAAACCTTCCCAAGATCGTACTTATCAACCAGATGCCATAACCCGCTACACCTCCACGTGAACAACTGAATAGTCTCTCAATACCTCCGCATCCTCAGTATGGACGACACATTGAGACAATGTTTGAGCATCTTTAGGCCCCTCGTATCACATCCGCAACATCACGAACTATTGGCACATAATTGATATCAAGTGCTCAATATGATACATGAGAGGATGCAAAGGAACATAAGATATATGCTTCGAGTTGAATCAATGTCGCACGATAAAGAATGAAAAAGGTGAAATTTCCTAATATTTTTTGTAGCCTCTCGAAAATAAGTACAGACATCTCTGTATCGATCTGCAAGACTCTACTAAACCTGCTTATGACTCATAACACCTATAGACCTAGAGCTTTGATACCTACTTGTCACGATCCAAAATGCCCCCGAATGAGTCGTAATGGAACCTATTCTCTAAAACTAGGTAAGCCTAACACATACCGCAAAGATAACAAATTCTACTAAACAACTGATGAACATGAACCAGAAATTTCTATATATTCCAATAACCTCAACATGATACAATAGCCCAAAAATGGTAGTACAAGTCATAAGCCCTTCTATGAGTACATTTAAATAATGAATACATCACTGTTCCGGAATAGAAGGAAACAATGGAAATAAATACAATAAAAGATGAATTTGGAGCCTGCAAACGCCTGGCAGGTGTACATTGAAGTCTCCAGCCACATCAAGCATAAGTCTCAAAACTCACTCGATCCGAAGTACCTGGTTCTGCACAAAATAGTTATGCAAAAGTGTAGCATGAGTACACCAGTAGTGACGAGGCCCGGTCTAGACACACACTAAATGTCTAAAGCTATGCAGGATATGACATAAATCTAAGAAGGAAGGAATATCAAAGAAATGCCAATAGCACACAAAAATAAGATTACACACATCAGTACCGATAAAGGAAGCACGAATGGCAAGGAGAAATAACCAAGTAATTAAACATCGACGTAGTTGGGGTACGAATGAAGTATAAATGTGCTCAAGTAGGGAAAACAATGTCAACTCAACTCAACCAATCAAACCATTTCTAATACAAAATTTCAAAAATCCCATTTCTCGTAATCTCAGATCATAAATCACAACTTCCAAGTCATTAAATTACATGGCATCTTGTGCCCACATCTTTCCATCTCACTTTGCACGGAAATATCCATGTGCTACACGGTACATCATATATGTGTCAAATGCTAATTAGGATGTTCAAGAGATTTTTATTTATATATCATGAAGTAAGGTACGTGATAACTAAGTATGCAATCACAATAATTAGGACAGGTAGCAGATAAACACAAAGTCATAGAAGAAACTCAACCATTAAGAAGTAACAAGGAAATAATAACTTCAACTAAGGCATATAAGGCCAAATAACGAGTAAGAAGTACAGTAGGTGCTAGCAGCATCAAATAATGCATGAAAGAGTAGACTAACAACTAGATACCACATGTTATGACAATTCAATTAAAGGCATGAAAAGATATTAGACAATCTAAACCGGTCAAATACCATATATAGACTGTGTATCCACTAGTCACTTTGTGTACACGACTTTCACATAACAAGATAGAACAATTTACTCAATTCCTCAGGGGTTGTTTCCCCCACACGAAGTTAGGCTAGACACTTACCTCAATTCGACCAATTTTGTATTATTATTATTTTTTTAGTAAATCCACTAGGAAGAGTGCCTAGGGCTAGTTTTTATATAAATAATCAAATAAAATAGAGTAGCATGGTGTCTTACGACGAGTAAGACTATAGTAAATGTCTACTACATAAGTCATATTATCAAATTTGGGTTTATGAGACCCAAAGTTGATATTACAAATTGATCTAGTACGAATATGAAGATTCATGTCTAAAACATGTATAAAAACTAGCCTATTACAGACATAGCCATTTTCTGCCTTGTCACGCATTTGTTTCCCATTTTGGCACGTCAAAGTGTGATTCTCAGCATTTGTGGATTCCAATTCCTTTGCATGATTTAGCTCTATGTGAGTGTATGAGATGTATTTATTAATCTTTGCAGTATGAAAAAACCAAAAGTGGCTATTTGCTGCAATCACTGCCCAGCACCAAATATGTGTGTTGAGTGTGCTTTTTGTCTTCCATAATTCAATTGTGTTCCATGTATGAAAATGTGATCTTCCTCTCAGGTTGTGTTCTCTGTATATCCTACTTCTTGTACCTGATGAGTCCCTTGTTTTTATACTCAGCAAATCTTGCATAAATCCAGTTGAAAAGCAGTGGTTCGCCCCTGATGAACTGTGCACTGTTTGTCTCTTGTGGCTTCGTCGAGTGCTTGATTATTGAATACTACACATATTTGCTAGGTCAATTACATCTCTTGATACATTGGAACAATGAACATGAAAATGAGGATGCCAAATATCACACATAATGTCGTAATGACCTAGCATTTTCCAGTAATAATCCAGCATCATACTTGTGCCTTCCCTAGTTTCCATCCTATTGGAATGAGTACATAGTACTAATACCACCAAATGTGACTTAACATAGGGAAGGGCATGATTACAGTATCGTTTCCTGCAAAAAGAGAACTCTGTGTTAGTTAAAAAAATTGTTCCCATACTTTGCCAAAATTGCCTGCCAGTACTGTTTCTTTACCATATGTAGTTCTTTGTTACTTCATTGCATTCCTTGTGATATAGTTGTTGTATCTTCCATTTGCATCTATTTATTGCATTGAAATTGTCTGGCTCCCTATATGTGTTGTTGAAAGTATTTTGATGATCCAGTGAGCAGCATTCCCATACCTATGTAGATTAATTTCAATACTGCAACAGACGTGCATGTACATGTAGTAGTCTATTTTACTGATATATGTTTGGGCTCCCATTTTTTATCTATGTCCATAAATGTGTGTCTCCCATCCTTTGCCTAGTGTTGATGTGTAGTTGATTATCTCTTCCAAAAACCTTAGAAACTCTTGATTTTTCATTCCAAAAGAACCTACCCACAGCAGAATATATGTTCAGCTGAGAATTCTTCCTTGAGTCTATGCTTTTGCCTACTCTTAATTTTCTCCCATTAGATTGAGTGCATTGTAGTAATACACCCAATTGGGAGTCTATTAAAGAACAGGGCATAGATACAGTACCTTCACCTGCAAAAAAGAAAACTATGTTAGTAAAAAATGGCCTCGTTATGCTCTTCTCCAAATGGATTTGAACATAATTAGCAGATGTGTATGCTCATGATACTTCCTTCTCCTTGACATCCTCCCCTTCCACTCCTAATTTTTTCCACTCTTACTCTTAAGTATGGACATTGCATTTTATCACTATTCACCAGCCTTCTACCTTGTACATCAAGATCCTCAAAACAATGACATTCTACAGGCCCAATATCTAAAGCATAATTGGCAATGTTGTCTACTAAGTTGTTGCCTTCTCTCATGATGTATGATATCCTACAATTGCACCTCCTCATATAGTTTTTAATTTCCTGCACATATGCATTTACTGCCCAAGGTGGATCCCAGGTGCCATCTACCACATTCTTCATTAGCAATGAGTCTGTTTGAATATGTACATTGATATAACCTTGTTGCACGCAATATTTTACTTCCTCTAGGATAGCAATAGTTTCAGCTTCCACATTTGTACCCTCCTCAATTTCTTTCCCCCTTGCATATCTCAAATCACCCTCACTGTCCCTTACTGCAAATCCAATAGAGCTTCTGCCAGGATTTTCTTTTGAAGCCCCGTCTGTGTTTACCTTTATCCATTCATGTTCAGGCAGCTCCCATAAGACCTTAGTCACCTTCAGTTTGGGTATTTATTGTTCCATCATTTTCAGAAGCTAAGGCCATTTATGAGGGATATTTTGCAAGCTTGGTTTTCTGACTTTGACAAGAGCTTGAATTGTAGTAGAAATCTGGTATATTACCGTGCTAACTGTGATCACTTCCCATGTTTATAGCAGTTTCTTCTTTTCCACAACTCCCACAAAATGATCGAAGGCAATGCTTGAAACACATGTTTTAGTCGAGGGACAACTTGCACTGTCCAACACTTGGTTATTGCCTGTTGAAGTGACAAACCAACTATGGAGATTCTAGCATTTGCAAGGAAATAGAACCATATTGTATGTGCTGCAAATGACCTGAAAAATACATGCGACAAAGTTTCCTCATGTGGTTCTCTACAACACCAACACCTAGAAGGCATAAAATATCCCAACCTCCTAAAGAAATCATCCAAAGTATCCTGCCCTTCAAAATTTTCCACATGAAAAAGGGAATTTTGAAAGGCAATTCGGCCAAATCAATACTCAAATTAGATTTTCCTTTACAAATTCACCTCCGCTCGGCTCAATGTAGCCAAAGACGGCTTAAATACATTAAATAATGCAAGAGAAAACAAATTCAATTAACAAAGCTATGATCCTTATATAATTTGCAAAAAGTCAACAAAAATCAATCCCCCACCTCGAAATCTTATAAAATTTAAAAAACCCGAACATCCATCCCGATACGAGTTCAACCATACCAAAATTATCAATTTCCGACATCAATCCGTTCCTCAAATCACCATTATTCATTTTTAAAGATTTTAAGATTTTCCCCAAAATTTTCTTTAGATTCTCATGAATTTGATGTTCAATCTAAGGTATAATCACAAAATATAATTGAAAATTGATTAGAGATACTTACCCAATGATTGTGGATAAAAATTTTCTCTCAAAATTGCCCACTCTCGGACCTAGGGTTCAAAATATGACAAGATGAAGCTAAAACTCGGAATACCCTGCATTTAGCATGCTGCAGATTTCACATTTGTGACAGGGGGTTCGCAAATGCGACCTCCGCAAATGCAGACAAAACATTGCAAATGCGACCCCTAACACACCAAGCCTTCATTGCAAATGAGATCTAGTCCCCAGAAGCCCAGGTTCGCATATGCAAAGACAACCTTGCAAATGCGGTAGTCGCATTTTCGACCAAAACATCGCAAATGCGATGAAACCAGAACAACACTCAAAATTCTTAACAAAACACTCCAAAACTAATCTGAAACTTACCTAAGCCCCTAAGGCTCCAAACCAAACACCCAGACAAGTCTAAGAACATAACATGAACTCGCTCGAGCGATTAATCAAATAACCTCTAGAATCACGAATCAGATTTCAAAACACATGAAAATCACAATGAACTTCAAGAACTTCTAGAATCGCAACAGAGCGTCTGAACCATGTTAAATCAACTCCAAATGACACAAAATTTTGCAGGCAAGTTCCAAATGACGAAACAGACCTATTCCAAGTTCCAAAACTAAAATCGGGACCCGATAGCCTTAAAGTCAAAACATGGTCATACTTAGGAAATTCTAAGGCTTTAAATTTCCAAATTCCACCAAATGATACCGAAATCTTTTAGAAACATCCAAATGAACTTCTTGGGCATACGCCCAATTCCAAAATCACCAACCGGACCTACTGGAACCATCGAAACTCCGATCCGAGGTCAAATACTCAAAAGTCAAACCTTGGTCAATTCTTTCAACTTTGAGCTTATCAAAAGAGGGTCACTCCTAAAAATCCTTTCCGAACTTCTCATAAACCCGAACCGTTGATGCAAGCAAGTCATAATACACTGTGTGAAGCTACTCGTCACCTTAAACTGCTGAGCCGAATATAATTAATCAAAACGACCAGTCGGATCGTTACATCTTCTAACTAAATAGTGGATGGTTTAATTTGTGATCGGGTTCGAATTATCGGTGATAAAGCATCTGATGATATGTCTTTGGTGAAAAACAAACTATTTAGATATTCTGTTAATTTATCACAAAGGAAATCAAGAAGACAGTTGATTAATTTCAGTAATTGGAGGCAAAACTAAAAGTTACAATTAAGTCATTCGAGGTCTTTGGTGATAGTTCATTTTTTTCTTTATTGGGTTAGCTTAATAAGATTATTATTCATCTTTTTCAAAAAATTATACCTTTTATTTTATACCTCAAATATCGTATTTAATAATATTTAGGTGAATGTTTAAAATATTCATTGATATGGGATACACACGCAAAGCGTGTGACCAAAAACTAGTTCAATGTCAATATTTTTATGACATACTACTTCAGAACTGGATGGAGAGCAGATCTGAAATTAAAAAATTAATGAAACAACTCATTACTTCGTTCTTACCTTAGCTTAATGGAGTAACCGATGAATATAAAAGATAATTCAATGATTTGTTAAATACCTTAAGGTTTTCCATGGCCTAATAATCTAGCAGTGCTTGGCAAAGGATTCCTTCTTTGCAATGAAGCTGAATGTGTAGTTAACTGGTAATAGGATGTATTTTATGTGGTGTATTTAGTTTTGGTAGATAAATAGGATTGCATACTTATTAACATCGATCAAGGCCTACAACAACAACAACAACAACAAACCCAGTATGTTCCCACCAGGTAAAGAGGTTGTTTCCAATAGACCCTCGGCTCGGGAAGGGTAATAAGAAGAAGTGGATAGCAAGAAAGGAAGAAAGAGGGAAGTGAAAAGAAAAAGGGAGAGATAAAGCATAAGAAGTACCAAGTACTAGTAACAAGAGATACAATACATGAGGCGAACAAAACCACGTAACGTAATAAGAATATAAGAATATGAAGGGACATGCGTACTACTAAGACTATCGGTGAGCAACTAAAAACTACCCACTAACCTTCTACCTTAATCCTCGACCTCCACACCCTCCTATCAAGGATCATGTCATCAATAAGTTGAAACAACACCATGTCCTATCTAATCACCTCTCCCCAGTACTTCTTAGGCCTACCTCGACCTCTTCTCAAACTCGCCATGGCCAACCTCTCACACCTCCTAACAGGGGCATCGATGCTTCTTCTCTTAACATTGCCAAACCATCTCAGCATCGACTCCTGCATCTTGTCCTCCACGGAGGCTACTCCTACTTTGTCTCGGATAACTTCATTCTTAATATTATCTCTCGGTACACCCACACATCCATCTCAACATCCTCATCTCTGCTACTTTCATCTTCTGCACGTGAGAATTCTTGACTGGCCTACACTCAGCCCCATACAGCATAACTGGTCGAACCACCACTCTATAAAACTTACCCCTTAAGTCTTAGTGGCACGTTCTTATCACATAAAACACCGAAAGCGAGCCTCCACTTCATCCATCTGCTCCGATGCGATGTGCGACATCTTTGTCAATCTCCCTGTTACCTTGGATAATAGACCCTAGATACTTAAAACTCGCTCTCTTAGGGATAACTTGAGCATCAAGCTTTACCTCTATGTCTGTTCCATGGGTCCCGTCACAGAATTTGCACCCCAAGTATTCTGTTTTAGTTCTACTAAATTTGAAACCTTTAGACTCCAAGGTTTGTCTCCATACCTCCAACCTTGCGTTAACTCCGCTTCGCGTCTCGTCAATCAACACTATATCATCGGCAAATATCATGCACCAAGGCACCTCCCCTTGGATATGTCGCGACAATACATCTATCACTAAGGCAAATAAAAATGGGCTAAGAGTCGATCCCTGGTGCAACCTCATCACCACAGGAAAATGCTCCGAGTCCCCACACAATCCTCACCCGAGTCTTAGCATCTACTCACCAATGCATGCACCATAATGTGTACACATCAAAACAAGCAAATTTACGGGTGGAAGATATTGGCAAAGCTTTGATAAAAGAAACTCTATCATTGAGCTCTAATATTTAATAGAAAAAGACACGTCTATCACTATTACTCAGGATAATTCTTTAATTAAAACTACCTATATTACCCACTTTAACTCCACTACCACTACTTCATTACCTAAACAAACCAATACAACCAATATCACAAACAACATGCAAACTAATCAAGCTAATCAAGACTGTCACATGGCCCAAAAGAAAAAAACACCTGCCTACTACCATATCCACCAAAGATATGGACATAAACCATAAGCCACCCCAATAAAATTTCATGTAAATAGATCCTAAAACAATGGAAAATCATTCCACTCTACCCACAATATATTAAATACTAACAAAGACAATGCCCGGACTCCCATTCACATCAAGAAAAAGATACAAGCTTCTTCACATCTTACACCAACACAGGAACCAAAACATGGACAATCTTACTCCACTCCCCCCCAGTTACCGAATCAACAACTCTTATTCACCTCACCTCCTCCACCACAGAACTACCAACCAACCTACTGGCTAGAAGCAGGTTTGATAGGCCATGCAATAACGTTCAACATTCAGATGACGACTCTTCTAGAAACTAGAATGACTTTCCATGCAACCCTCCTTAATGACTTCAACTTCTCCGAAATAATAGAAGCCCCAACTGAAGGTCTCGCCGAAGGTATAGCCATCCTCTATAACCACAATGTGATCAGTGTCCAGCACTTCACTAGGAGAGGCAGAGAAATTCATGCACTGTTAAAGGTAAGACCCTTTAAATACCAGTGGCTCTTTAGTTTCATTTATGCTAGCACAAATCATAGAGAAAGCATGTGGGATAATTTAACTTCTATATCTAAAAATTATAAAGGCCCTTCGATGATAGGAGGTGACTTCAACGATGTTATTAATTCATCGGAAAAACTAGGGGGACGACCTTTAAATTTAAATAGATCATCTAAATTGTGGCATTATATTAACAAATGTAACTTTATTAATTTAGGCTTCAAAGGTTGTAAATTTACCTAGGGATGGCAATGGTGCGGTGCGGGTGCGGTGTGAGGCGGGTTTGGAGGTGTGCGGGGCGGTGCGGGTTAGAGAGTTCGTGGATGCGGTGCAGGACGGGACGGGTTTAAATATTTTTAAATAGAATTTCACGCGGGACGGGGCGGGGCGCGGTTAGAGTTTTTTTAAAAAATAAAAAAAAGATAAAAATTAAGTGGTATGAAAATATTTTTAAATGTCTTTTAATTTGTTTTATTACGTAGACTGTCTTTTCAGGAAGAATGTTTTTTTATGCTTGAAACTTTGGTTATAAAATTTTCTGCTAAGACTACTTGTATGATAAAAGGACCATCCTTTTCGATAGTGAAATTAATATAATGAAATACATTGTTGTATGTGTACATTTACTAACGCTTTAGAACTGGTATGTTTTTTTTTTTGGGTCTAGAACTGGTATATTTTTCAGCATTAACAACCAGAGAAAATAAAAGTTTCAAGAAAAAAATATATAATTATCCCAAATTAAAAAAAATTAAAAAAAAATTGTGAGGGAAAGGTTTGCGCGGGGCGGGGTGGTTAAAACAGCAAATCTTTCTTTGCGGGGCGGGGCGGGTTTATGTTTTCACGGGTTTGCAAGGGTTTTCCGCGCAACCTCACCGCGCCGCGCCATTTGCCATCCCTAAATTAACCTGGTCCAATCATAGGAGAAAAAATATCGGCCTGGTTATGGAAAGATTAAATCGTGTTTTTTCTGACGAAGATTGATTACAAATATTTTCTAATGCAACAGTCACTCATTTACCCAAAATTTATTCTGACCAGAATCCTATTCTAGTTAAATTAATAATGTCCATCAAATTTGTTAAAATCCTTTAGGCTCTAAAATATTTGGTGCACCCACCCGGACTTTGTGAACATAGTTACTTCCAACTGGAAAAATGATGATTTATGAACCAACATAAAAAATTTCTCTAATGACATACAAAAGTGGGGGAAAGAAACGTTGGTAATATTTTGAAAAATAAAAAAAGGATACTAGCTAGATTTAACGGTATCCAAAATTCTCCAAACTTTAGTCACAACCTCTTTCATCAGAACCTAGAAGAAGGACTAATATATGACTAGAACAACCTCCTTAAATTAGAAGAGAGCTATTGAAAACTTAGATCCCGTATCTCTTGGTTTAAAGAAGGGGATGTTAACATTAAGTTTTACCATATAAGTGCTACTAATAGAAAAGGAAGGAATTACATAAGCTTCTCTAAAAATGACCAAGGATTTTGGATAGGACCACATTGACCTTCTAATATACACCCATAATTATTTTCAAAACTTGCAACTAATCATACGCTTACTAATTGGCTTAATTTCCAAAAGAGTCAACCAAGTTTTAATAATTTAGACCTCTCAATTCTTGACAAGCCCCTACTTGACATCGAAATTAACTCTACCATATTCTCATTTAAACCCTACAAAGCACCAGGACCAGACGGTCTACGTTCCATTTTTTAACAAAAATATTGACACATTATAGATAAATCTGTTCATACTCTATGTCACAACATTTTTAAGAATCACTCCATTCCTACATACTTGTGTTTAATTCCTAAGACGCAAATAATCTAAAGAATTTCAGACCTATAGGTCTTTGTAACACTATTTATAAGACAATCACAAAAATCATCACTAATAGAATCAAGACTTTTCTTGACAAACTGGTTAGTCCTTGCCAATCAAGCTTTATGAAAAATAGAAGGGCAAGTGATAATGCCATCATTATTCAGGAAATGATCTCTTATTTAAAAAAAAACTAAGGGCAAATTAGGTAGTATTTTACTCAAAATTGATTTACAAAAAACTTTTGATAAGCTAGAATGGTCCTTTATTTATGGGATGTTACTATTCTTTAAATTCCCTCCAAATATCTCAAAACTTATCATGTCCTGTATAACAACTAGTACCATTGTTGTCCTTGTCAATGGCTCAAAAACAATCTTTTTTAACCCTAGTAGAGGAAATAGATAAGTAGACCCCATGTCACCTTACATTTTCATACTATGTATGGAGATGCTTTCTAAATATATTAATCATCAGGTGGATAACAAGCAATCGCTCCCTATTAATACAAGCCCCAATGGTCCTGCCCTTTCCCATTTATTTTTTGCAGACGACTTTGTCTTAATGGGCAAAATTAACAAGAAATCATGCTCACAATTCGCAATGGTTTAGAAATATTATGTGACATGTCTAGTCAAACTATCAATTATACAAAGTCAAAAATCATTTTCTCAAAAAATTTCGCAAAAGATTGTGTTAACAACACGTCCTCTTATTATGGCATTAGGAGCAGTAACTCATTTGAAATATATTTAGGTTTTTCGATATTGGAAAATCATCCAAACCCAAAGACTTCCAATTCATCATTGATAACATGTGTGAAAAACTCTCGACTTGAAAAACTAATAGCAGGAACATAACTGGTAGATTCACCCTAGTCTCTGCCACACTCGCTAGCCTACTCGCTTACTGCATGCAATGTACCCTTCTCTCCAATAAAACACTCAAGACTATTGACAAGATTCAAAGAAATCTTCTATGGGGAACAAACGACTCTAAAAAGAAGTTGTACCTTCTTAGTTGGGATGTAGTCACTAATAATAAAGATAAAGGGGGCTTAGGTCTAAGGAAAGCTAAATCAAAAAACTTAACACTCATTACCAGCCTAGCCTGACGTCTTATAAATAACCCTCAATCCCTATGGGCTGATATCCTTATCAAAAAAATATATTAAGCGCTGTAGCGTCAATCACTCGTTAAGCAGGAAAAGTCTCTTAAAAGTTGAGGACGAACTTCAGGCTTTCTATGAGTGAAAATCCAATTAGCGAACCCTCTTTCGTACCTCCGCCTTTCCCTTCTAGTCATGGTCACCATTTTTTTATCACCGTGTAAGACTACTTCACGAAGTGGGTTGAAGCAATACCAATAGCCTGGTCTATCTGTCAAAAAGGCATTTCGTGGGCTATAGATCAAAACTCCTCCCTTAATAATTGGGATTCTATTTGGATCCCAGGTTGCAATAGCCTTAGGAACTACTTTATTGGGCCTCTCAACAAGCTCGAATCCTCCCTAACGATTAAGGACATAAGGAAGGCCAATGTGTGGAATTTTAATGCCATCTCTTTTGCAATACCTAGAGATCTATCTGAAAAAATTCACTCAATAATTTTTCCCCTAGAAGCTTCATCAGACATCCCAATGTGAGTACCAACCTGTTTTAGGCTTAGTAGATAGTGAGCATTCATCCAATAAAGAATTTACGTAGATTTGGAAGCTTCACTGTCCTAATAAAATTAAAATTTTCATTTGGTTATGCCACCACGAAAAGGTACCATGCATGCATTATCTCTATCGTACTGGCATTAACATTAACGAATTATGCACGATTTGTAGAAAAGAGCCTGGAAAATCGCTCATATTTTCTTTAGTTGCCCTATAGCTAATGAACTATGAGGTAAATTGGAGATTAATATTAATAATATTCCAACAGATAATAAGGGTTGGCTCGAAAACTTTATTAACTTATACCTAATCATTCCTACTAATCTTATAAATTGACCTACACTGTTCCTCTTTGTTATTTGGAATCTTTGGATCGATAGGGACAATAACAACGTTATTAACAACTCAATAGAAGTTGCATAGAGCTTTATTTTAAAACAAGAGACTGAATATAAACTGCTTACAGATCGTGAAAGCAATACAAACAAATATATCTCCACCCTAGTTTATTTGACTAAGCCTAAAACAGGTTGGTACAAACTTAACCTTGACGGTGCTTTCAAAAAATGTGAGAATCACAGTGGTATTGGGGGCATTATGAGCAACAAAAATATAGACTGGGTTATGGGTTTTCAAATTAAAATCAACGCAAAATCACCCATACATACTGAATTACATGCTCTTTATTATGGCATTCAACTCGTGTGGGAGCAAAAACTCTATCACCACTAGAGGTGGAAACTAATGCAACATAGGTAATCAACTTCATTAACTATAGTTGTGTAACTTACAATTATATTATAAATAATTGCAGATGGTTGATATCCAAAATGGACACGCTGGTGATCAGGCATAGCTTTCGACAAGGAAATGAAGTAGCACATCTTTTGGCAAAGGAGGCAACAAGGAAACCAGAAGTCAATAAATTTAGTTGTCTAGCTATTCCACTACTTTATAGCAATGGCCTTTCAAGCTTATGTACTAATCCTATGGATCATGGAACTGTTGCTATTTAGTATCTATTAATACTATTTCTAGTTTATAAAAAAAAGGCTTAATGAAAGGAAGTGATTTTAAAGTCTTGTTGGCTAAAGCAGCACATGTATCCATAACCTTTCAAATACATAGTTTACATATCTAACTAGCACTGAAATTCTTTTGATACACTTTTTTTTTTACGGAAAATCTTTACACAATCTTTTAGAAGTGTCTATTATATATCACTTCGGTATTTGATTACATCTTCTTAACGATTGTTATTACACGCACCTATCAACAAGGGCGAATTTAGGGGGGCGGAAGGGGGTTCATCCGAACCCCTTTTGTCTAGTTTGTACATCTATATTTTATATTTTGAATCCGTTTAACACTTACCAAAAGCTTAGCTCAATAATCAAGGAGGTTCAAAATTTTTTTAGGGTTGCTAATTCAATTCCCACTAGCTACATCCTCTTTTTTTTTAAACTTTTTTCTATTTTTTGAAGCCCCTTAGCAAAAGTTCTACCTCCGCCACTGCCTATCAGTGCCCAACTCTTGTCATAAATAAAGAAGAAAAATAGAAAAGAACCCTCACCCCCTCCTCATCTTCCCAAAGAAAAAAAAAAAGAAAATACCGAAAAGAACACCTTATCCTCATCTTTCCAACCCATCATCTTTTCTACCATCACCACCCCACTACCAACCTTTCCGCCACACGCACCTTCTTCTCTAACTTTACATTTAACTTTTTAAAATTTTTTTAACAAGTTTGAACACCATCTATCACAATTCCTTATAATAAATTTCAAGTTCGAGCTCAAACTCAAAGTTTCAAACTTGTTAATGGTGTTTTTTGAATTTTATCGAAATTAGTCACCAAACTTTCAGCTTGTTTAAGCAGGTCCGTTATGGTGTTGGGGAAGAAGACGAAATTGTTGGGGTGGGGAGGGGGGGGGGGAGCACGAAATGGGGGTTGGGATTCAGGAAGAAGACATGGGTTATATTTTTTTCTTTAATTTGAAAAGGAAATAGTTTAAAAAGGGGGGAAAATTCAAAGGTATGCTTTCACTAATTTTTTTTTCTCTTCTGGCATGAATCTTTTAGCTTTCGCGCGCTTGTTTCATGTGTAATATATGCGTGTTCCACGCAACAAAAATGTCACTACTAGAAAACTGTCTAATACCGTCCAGAAATACCGACCGAAAACTGGAAAATTCGACCGATTTCCGACTGATATTAATCCGTCGAAATTAAGTTGGTCAGTAGAAAATAGCGACCGAAGTCGGTCGCAATTTCTGACTGATTTCGTCGATAAAAAATAGCGACCGAAGTCTGCAGCAATTTTCGACCAATCTCGGTCGGTAAATTATTTTTCACAAACGACCCAAAAAGAAAAAATCTGCCGAAAAAAAAAGACCAAAGTTGGTCGGTATTTTCCGGTCGAATTCGGTCGGTACTTTTATTATACAATTAAAAAGTGCACCGTCTGGGACTCGAACCAAGGTCTGTATTGTGGCAGTATACTATTCTAGCACTAGACTATTTGTAGTTTAAGACTTTCATTGAATTTATTTGTACTCTTTAATTGCATTTTTGCGCAAAAATAACCGACCGATTTCAGTCGATTTTATTAAAAATATGAAATTACCTATCAAAGTCTGTCGATTTTTAAATATGACTGACTGAAATAACCGACTGATTTCAGTCGGCTTTTTGAATATTAAATTTAATTTATCTTATATGAAAAACCGACCGATTTCGGTCGATTTCGTAAAAAATAAATTTAGTGGGATGCTAAAATAGTTTTCCGTATTTTTGGGCAAAAAAAAACCGAAAAATTAAAATTAAAAGATTTTGAAAAACCAACGACTTCGATCAATTTTTTGGTCGGGTTTTTGACCGGCCAAAGTTGATCGGTTGGCGGCGATTGGTTTTGACTGAATTTCTAGTAGTGTGTGATAGACACACTTCTGAAAGGCTAGTGTGTAAAAGGTCTCATGTAAAAAAAAGTGTGCCAAAATAATTTCAGTGCAAGCTCAATGAAGTAACTTATATATTTTGGCTTCATTTTTTCTTTAATTTCTATTTACATTGGGGGCCAGAAAAATTAAAGACTAATGAGAAGAGAGCAATAAGAATCGAACTCATTCTTGTCTCACCCTCAGCTTCCTCCTGGCGACATTCAATCCAAAAAGATACTTTTTTTATCAATTTTTAATATAAACTTATTGTGATAGTTTTTTTTTCGTGCATCATTTATTAGTAGGGAAAAGAAGTATCGGCTATATGTCAAGACCCGTTTTTCTCCTCCGAAGAATGTCATGACGGCACCTAGTCACTACAACTAGGTAAGCCTGTTAATATTGAAATAACAAAAATAAAGAAGAAAAATGAAGGAACTACTAAGCTTTGATAATGCCCATATAATAGTAAAATGTCGCTCGGCATATACAACTAAAATCAGTATGCAAATTATATACACAACACTTTCCAAAACTCAGGACCATGAGTCAAAAGCTCTACGAAATCTATCTACAGTCTGCTATTCAAGGAGTTTAAGAAGTACAGGAGGGAAACAAAGTAAAAGATAGAGGGGTACTCCGATGACTGCGGACGCGTGCAAATATACCTTGAAGTCTCTGGTGGCTACTGCTGCTGGACTAGTACTGAGGCGAATGAGAGGTACTGAGGCGTGAGTACACCACAATGGTACCCAGTAAGCGCCAAGCCTAACCTCGGTCGAGTAGTGACAAGGTCAGATTAGGGCCTTCTAAGATAAATATAATGAAATAAAACAGAAAGAAATATTATAGTAAAGTAAATACGGAATCTAATAGGAATAGAATTTAATTAAAGCCAATAGCTCAAAATACATTAATAGCAACAAGGGATCTCCCGGGATACCGTCCCGAAGTCCCAAACGTAAATGTGCAAGGAGATCTCCTGGAATACCGTTTCGTACTCCCAAAAGTAAATATGCAGTGCTGGGGGATCTCCCGGAATACCGTTCCATAGTCCCAAAGTAAATATGCAGTTCTGGAGGATCTCCTGGAGTACCGTTCTGTAGTCCCAAAGTAAATATTCAGTACAGAGGGATCTCCCGAAGTACCGTTCTGTAGTCCCAAAGCAAATATGCAGTGCTAGGGGATCTCCCGTAATACCGTTCCATAGTCCCAAAGTAAATATGCAGTACAAGGGGTTATCTCGGAATATATTTCCATAGTCCCAAAGTAAATATGTAGTGCTGGGGGATCTCCTGGAATACCGTTCCGTAGTCCCAAAGTAAAATATTCAAGACATGGGATCTCCCAGAATACCGTTCCGTAGTCCCAAAGTAAATATGCAGTACATAGGAATCCTCCGGGATACCACTCCGTAGTCCCAAAGTAAATATGTAGTGCTGGAGGATCTTCCAGAATGTCGTTCTGTAGTCCCAAAATAAATATGTAGTAAAAGGGGATCTCCTGGAATGCCGTTATGTAGTCCCAAGTAAATATTCAGCTCAACCAATAAACACAACAATTACAGCAAGAAACCTACAGTTTAGGCTAAGTTCAAACCAAGGAAAACGGGAAATTCACTAAACATGATGCACAAAGTTCAAATAGACAGTTAAAACACGTAAGCATACTTCTCTAATCTAAACAAGGTAGTCACCTATGCTAGTGTAGTTCAAACAAGGAGAAAACATATTATAATTTAGTGAAAAATAGAGTTTTAAAAAAAATAGACTGTGTAGCTACTCGTCACCTCACGTACACGGCGCTCATATATCAAACAGTACCAAAATCCTAAGGGAAAGTTCCCCCACACAAGGTTAGGCAAGGCACTTACCTTGAGCCAAGCTCAAATCAATCTGAAACCACATTTTTGCCATGCGTATCCAACTCTGAGTAGCCCAAATCTAATCAAATCAATTACATATCGTAAATATAGCTACAAGTAACTAATTTAGCTAATGAAATCGAAGCTAAGGCAAGAAAATAGAAAAACATCCAAAAAGCCTCCCCGAGCCACGTTTCAGAAACAGGTAAAAGTTACCAAATAAGAACACCCATTTACTCACGAGTTCACTCGTACAAAAATCATCCAAATCTGATGTATAAATCCCACTCAAAACTCAGAAATTCGATTGGGGAACTTTTCCCCAATTTCCCAACTTCCACCCTCAAATTCCTTACTTTAATGAAGAAAACAAATATGGATTAATGAAATATGATCAAAATAGGATTAGGAATCGTTACCCAATGTTTCCCTCTGAAACTCCTTTAATTTGTTGCCGAAATCCGAGCTCTCAAGGTCAAAAGGTGAAGAATGAAACAAACCCTCGCATTTTCCCCTTTTCTGCTCAGCGATCTCGCACCTGCGGGCCATGGGTCGCACCTGCAACGTCGTACCTGCGGAAAATCCCTCACAGGTGCAGAAAAGACTTAAGGTCCAAAATTCCGCTTCTACGGACAAGGTCATGCACCTGCGGACGACCTTCCGCATTTGCACCCCTGCCCAGGCCGCCCTTTTTCGCTTATACTGATCGTTCGTCCGCATCTGCGAATGCGCAGATGCGGCTCCCTTCGCATACCTGCGCTCACAGACAAACCTCAACAAACCGCATTTGAACTCTTCCTTCCGCACGTGCATATCCGCACATGCGGTCTGCCCTCTGCAGGTGCGAAACACCAGAAACTAGCAACATCAAATTTTCTCCTAAGTCCAAATTTCATCCGTTAAGCATCTGAAACATACCTGAGGCCCTCGGAACCTCAACCAAACATAACAACCAATCCTAAAGCACCGTACGAACTTAGTCAAGCCTTCAAACCAGATAGAACAACATACGAAACACGAATTATGCACGGATTCAAGCCTAATGAACCTTGAAATTTCTAAATTTTACAAACGACATTGAAACATATCAAATCTCGTAAAAAATTTCCCACTACAAACCTACTCCCACTTCCGGAATTCCATTCCGGGCTCGATATCAAAATTTCCACTACCGACCAAAATCGCCAAAATTCTAACTTTCGCATATCTACTATGGACCTCCATATCACATTTCAGACGCGCTCCTAAGTCCAAAATCACCTAATGGAGCTAACAGTATCATCAAAATTCAAATCAGAGGTCTCTACACACAAGTCAACATCCGAACAACTTTTCCAACTCAAGCTCCCAAATAAGAGACTAAGTGTCTCAATTCGTTTCAAAAACTCAACACGAACACTCCCGACAACCAAAAATAGCAGAATAAGATACAGGGAAAGCAGTTAATAGGGGATCGGGGCTCTAACTCTAAAAATGACCGGCTGGATCGTTACATCCTCCCCCTCTTAAAACAATCGTTCATCCTCAAACGAGCATAGAGACATACCTGAGACTATGAAAAGATGAGGATAACTGCTGCACATATCCGGCTCGGCCTCCCAAGTCGCCTTCTTGACCGGCTGACCCCTCCACTGAACCTTCACTGCAACAATGTTCTTTAAACTTAGCTTCTGACCTGCCTGTCAAAGATAGCCACTGGCTCCCCAACATAAGATAGATCCATGTCTAACTGGATTGAACTGAAATTCAATACATGAGCCGGATCACTGTGATTCTTCCAGAGCATACAAACGTGGAATACCGGATGAACTACTGCTAGGCTGGGAGGTAAGGCAAGCTCATAAGCAACCTCACCAACACACCGCAATATCTCAAAAGGACCAATGTACCTCGGGCTCAGCTGGCCCTTCTTTCCGAACCTCATGGCGCCCTTCATGGGCGATACCTGAAGCAAGAGCCGCTCTCCAACCATGAATGCAAAATCACGAACCTTATGGTCTGTATAATTCTTCTATCTAGACTAGGCTGTGCAAAGTCTGTCCTAAATCACCTTCACCTTATCTAGGGAATCCTAGACCAAGTCTGTACCCAACAATCGGGCCTCGCCCGACTCAAACCGACCCATTAGGGACCGACACCGCCTACCATACAGAGCCTCATACAGTGCCATATGAATACTGGACTGGTAGTTGTTGTTGTAGGCAAACTCCACAACTGTCAAGAATGTGTCCCATGACCCTCCAAACTCCATCACACAAGCACATAGCATTTCCTCTAGAATCTGAATCGTTCGATCGGACTGCCTATCCGTCTGAGAGTGAAAGGCTGTGCTCGGATCCACCCTAGTACCCAACTCCTATTGTACGACTCTGCAGAACTGTGATGTGAACTATGTACCTCTGTCTGATATGACGGAAAGTGGGACGCCATGAAGGCAGGCAATCTCTCTGATGTAAATATCAGGCAACCTCTCTGAAGAGTAAGTAGTCATCACGGGATGAAATGAGCTGACTTGGTCAGCCGATCCACAATCACCCAAATAGTATCGAACTTCCTCAAAGTCTGTGGGAGTCCAACTACAAAATCCATGGTGATCCGCTCCCACTTCCACTCCGGGATCTCTAACCTATGATACAAGCCACCCGGTCTCTGATGCGCATACTTAACCTGCTGACAGTTGAGACACCTGGCCACAAACCCAACTATATCCTTCTTCATCCTCCTCCACCAATAGTGTTGTCTCAAATCCTGGTACATCTTCGCGGCACCGGGATGGATGGAATACCGTGAGCTGTGAGCCTCCTCAAAAATCAATTCCCGAAGCCCATCTACATTGGGCACACATATCCGGCCCTGCATCCTCATCACGCCATCATCACCAATAGTCACATCTTTAGCTTCACCTCGTCGAACCCTGTCCTGAAGGACTAGAAGATAGGGATCATGATACTGGCGCTCCCTGATGCGGTCATAAAGAGAAGACCAAGCGACCACATAAGCCAATACTCGGGTCGGCTCCAAAATGTCCAATCTCACAAAATGGCTGGCTAGAGCATGCACGTCCAATGCTAAGGGTCTCTCTACTGCTGGAAGATATGACAAACTCCCCAAACTCTCTGCCTGACGACTCAAGGTGTCAGCCACTACATTGGCCTTCCCCCGGCGGTACAATATAGTGATGTCATAATCCTTAAGTAGCTCCAACCACCTCCGCTGATGCAAATTAAGGTCCTTTTGGTTGAACAGGTGCTGCAAACTCCGGTGATCAGTGTAGATCTCACAAGGAACACCATACAAATAATGACGCTAGATCTTCATGGCATGAACAATAGATGCTGACTCAAGATCATGGACAAGAAAATTCTTCTCATGCACCTTCAACTATCTGGAAGCGTAGCAAATCACCCTGCTATCCTGCATCAACACCGCTCCAAGACCAATCCTCGAGGCATCATAATAGAGAGTGTAAGACCCCGAACCTGTAGGCAATATCGATACTAGGGATGTAGTCAAAGCTGTCTTGAGCTTCTGAAAGCTCTCCTCACACTCCTCGGTCCACCTGAATGGAGAACCCTTCTGGGTCAACCTGGTCATAGGTGCTGCAATGGATGAAAACCCTTCTATAAAGCGATGTTAGTATCCCGCCAAACAAAGGAAATTGCGGATCTCCATAGCTGATGATGGTCTAGGCAAACTCTGTACAGCCTCCACCTTCTTCGGATCTACCTTGATCCCATCACAAGATACTACGTGACCCAAGAACGCCATCGAATCAAGCCAGAATTAACCCTTAGAAAATTTTTCATACAATCTCTTCTCCCTCAAAGTCTGATGTACCGTCCTCAGGTGCTGCTCATGATCTTTCCGAGACCTAGAATACACTAGAATGTCGTCAATAAACACAATGTGAAAGAATCAAGATAAGGTCGGAACACATTGTGCATAAAATGCATAAAGGTTGCTGGGGCATTGGTCATCCCAAAAAACATGACAAGAAACTTATAATGACCATATCTGGTCTTGAAAGCAGTCTTCGGGATATCCGGTTCCTGAAACTTCAACTGATGATAGCCAGAACGCAAGTCAATCTTGGGAAACACCCTGGTACCCTGTAACTGATCAAATAAATCATCAATGTGAGGCAATGGATACATGTTCTTCACAATAACCTTGTTCAGCTGATGATAATCAATACACATACACATAGAACCATCCTTTTCCTTCACAAACAAGCCAGGAGCACCCCAAGGAGACACACTGGGCGTAATGAAACTCTTATCAAGAAACTCCTGCAACTGCTCCTTCAACTCACAAGGAGCCATATCGTAAGGAGTAATAGGTATGGGTTGAGTGCCCGACAACAAATCAATGCCAAAATCAATATCTCTGTCGGGCGGCATGCCCGGAAGATAAGCTGGAGACACATCAGGGAAGTCCCTCACTACTGGAACTGACTCAATTGTAGGGGTATCAATACTGGCATCTCTCGCATAGGCCAAATACGTATCACACCCCTTCTCAACCATTCTCTGAGCCTTAAGAAATGAAATGACCTTGTGGGGAGTATACTCTAAGGTACCTCTCCTTTCTAATCGTGGTAAGCCTGGCATAGCTAGTGTCACGGTCTTAGCGTGACAATCAAGAATAGATAATGGGGCGACAACCAGTCCATGCCCAAGATAACATCAAAATCTACCATACTGAGAAATAATAAATTCTCTTTGGTCTCAAAACCACTAAGAGCAATCAAACACGACTGATATACACGGTCAACAACAAGAGAATCTCTCACAAGAGTAGATCCATGAACAGGGGAACTCACTGAGTCCCGAGATACCCCCAAATATGGAAAAAAATAAGAAGACACGTATGGATACGTAGAGCCTAGGTCAAATAATACTGATGCATCTCTATGACAAACGGGGACAATACTTGTGATGACAGAATCTGAAGCAATTTCCTCTGAACGGGCTGGAAGGGCATAATACCTCGCCTGGCCTCCCTCTTTAGGGTGGCCTCGACCTCCCCGACCTCCACCTCGAGCTGCCTAAGTAGGTGGGGCGGCAGCTGGGGCTGGAAGAATAGCCAGAGGACCTGGGGGAGCACGTCATGGCTGAGAGGCCTGCAGAGGTGCATCCTTCAAAAATCTCGGGCATGCCCTCACCATATGATGGGTATCACCACACTTGAAACAATCCCTTGGAGGATGCGGCGGTTGTGACTGGCTCGAGCCAGGTCTGCTGGACTGGACGGTAATAGCACCTCGAGCAGGAGGCACACTAGATACTGGCGGTACATAATAAGGCACCTCGAGCGCCGGCTGCTAGAAGAGCTGAATGAGCAGGGCGACTCACAAAACCCCTACCATGGCGCGTTGTGGCGCACGAGCTCCTGAATAATGACCAGTCTCTCGAGACCTATTGGCCTCTCTCTCTTCTCTGTCCCGGGCAATCATGCCCTTAACTCTCTTGGAAATACTCACAACCTGCTGATAAGTGATATCCATATCTAAATCCTTGGCCATACTGGTCTGAATATTGGGGTGGAGCCCCTCAATGAAGCGACGAACCGTCTCTCTGACTGTAGAAACCAAACCCGGTTCATGTCGAGCCAACTCACTGAAACAGACTGCATACTCCGAAACAGTCATAGAACCCTGGCGCAGCTGCTCAAACTATGCGCGCCAAGCATCCCTAAGGCTCTGTGGGACATACTCACGCAAAAACATATCTGAGAACTGAGTCCAAGTAAGTGAGGTTGCCTCGTCCGGACTACTCAACTCATAGGCACACCACCACTGATATGGTGCTCCCCTTCGCTGGAAAGTGGTGAAAGAAACCACACTCATCTCCACTATGCCCACAGTGCGGAGGATACAATGACACTCCTCAAAAAAAAATCCTCAGCATCCTCTAAAGCTAATCCGCTGAAGGTGGGCGGGTGGTACTTCTTGTACCTCTCAAATCCGAGTTGTTCTACCTCTGAAGCATCTACCTTGGTCTCATGCTGAACTGGATCCACTAGGGGCATAAGAATAAAATCTGAGGCCTGATCAACCTGGACGCTCTGCTCAGGAGTACAGATTGCGGGAGTCTGTGCCCCTCTCCCGGCCTGAGATGTGGCGGGAGCTATCGAAATCAGTCCAGCCTGAGCTATAGTGCTGAACATGCTCATGAACTGAGCCAAAGTCTCTTGGAGGGTTGGAGCAGCAATAGGAACCTCCGGTGCCGGCCCTCCAGCTGGAACTACTAGGGGCTCCTATGTCGCAGCTCGCGCTGGTGCTCTTGCTGCACCTCATGGTCGTCCTCTACCCCGACCCCAGCCTCTAGCGGCTCTGGCAAGGGGATCAGGTGCCTGATCATCGAATCTCCCGGTGCGGGTCCTCACTATCTGTGAGAAGAATAGAATAGAAAGTTTTAGAATTTTGATGTCAATAACTCGCACGATAAGGAAATCAAAGAAGTATTGTTTCTTAACAGTTCTATAGCCTCCCGAATATAAGTACGAACGTCTCCGCATCGATCCGCGAGACTCTAATAAACCAGCTTGTGGCTCACGATGCCTATGAACCTAGGACTCTGATACTAAGTGTCACAACCTATTTCCCCCCTCTGAAGGACGTCGTGACGGCACCTAGTCGCTACGAATAAGTAAGCTTATTAATATTGAAATAACATAAATAAAGAATAAAAATGAAGGAACTACTAAGCTTTGATATTTCCCATATAACTGTAAAATGCCGCTCGACATATACAAGTAAGATAACTACGCCAATTGTACATAACACTTCCCAAAACCAGGGACCATAAGTCACAAGCTCAACGAAATCTATCTATAGTCAGCTATACAAGGAGTCTAAGAAGTACAGGAGGGAAACAACGTAAAAGATAGAGGGGTACTTCGAGGATCTACGAAAGTGTGCAGATATACCTTGAAGTCTCTGGTGGCTGCTGCTGCTGCTGGACTAGTACAGAGGGGGACGAGAGTACCTGGATCTGCACACAAAAACATATTCAGGAAGGGCGTGAGTACACCACAATGGTACCCAGTAAGTAACAAGACTAAGCTCGGTCGAGAAGTGACGAGGTCAGGTCAGGGCCCTACTGGTATAAATAAAATGAAATAAGACAGAAAGAAATATTACAGTAAAGTAAATACAGAATCTAACAGGAATATAATTCAATTAACGCAAACAGCTCAGAATATAGTAATAGCAACAGGGAATGTCCCGTGATACCGTCCCGTAGTCCCAGACGTAAATGTGCTGGGGGATCTCCCGGAATATCGTTCGATAGTCCCAAAAGTAAATATGCAGTGCTGGGAGATCTCCCAGAATACCGTTCTATAGTCCTAAAGTACATATGCAGTACAGGGGATCTCATCTCATGGGATACTGTTCCCTAGTGCCAAAGTAAATAGGCAGTGCTGGGGGATCTCCCAGGATACTGTTCCATAGTCCCAAAGTAAATATGCAATACAGGGGGGGTCTCCTAGAATACTGTTCCATAGTCCTAAAGTAAATATGAAGTGTTGGGGGATCTCTTGGAATACCGTTCCGTAGTCCCAAAGTAAATATGCAGTGCTGGGGTATCTCCCAGAATACAGTTCCGTAGTCCCAATGTAAATATGCAGTACATGAGGATCTCCCGGAATACCATTCCGTAGTCCCCAAGTAAATATGCAGTGCTGGGGGATCTCCAAAAATGTCGTTCTGTAGTCCCAAAGTAAATATGCAGTACATGGGATCTCCCGCAATACTGTTCCATAGTCCCAAAGTAAATATGCAGCTCAACCAATAAACACACCAGTTATAGCAAGAAACCTACAATTTAGGCTAAGTTCAAACCAAGGAAAATAGAAAATTCACTAAACATGTTGCACATGGTTCAAATAGACAGTCAAAACACGTAGGCATGCTTCTCTAATCTAAACAAGGTAGTCACCTATGCTAGTGTAGTTCAAGCAAGGAGAAAACAAATTATGATTTAGTGAAAAATGGAGTTTTAAAACAAATAGACCGTGTACCACTCGTCACCTCACGTACACGGTGCTCATATATCAAACAGTACCAAAATCATTAGGAGAAGTTCCCCCACACAAGGTTAGGCAAGCCACTTACCTCGAACCAAGCTCAAACATATCTAAAACCACGCTCATGCCACGAGTATCCAACTCCGAGTGGCCCAAATCTAATAAAATCAATTACATAACGTAAATATAGCTACCAGGAACTAATTTAGCTAATGAAATCGAAGCTAAGGCCAAAAAATAGAAAAACGCCCAAAAAGCCTCCCCGAGCCCACGCCTCAGAAACGGGTAAAAGTTACCAAATAAGAACACCCATTCACTCACGAGTTCACTCGTACAAAAATCATCCAAATCCGATTTCTAAATCCCACTCAAAACTCAAAAAATTGATTGGGGAACTTTTCCCCCAATTTCCCAACTTCCACCCTCAAATTCCTTAATTTAATGAAGAAAACAACTATGGATTAATGAAATATGATCAAAATAGGATTAGGAATCATTACCCAATGTTTCCCTCTGAAAATCATTCAATTTGTCGCCCAAATACGAGCTTTCAAGGTCAAATGGTGAAGAATGAAATAAACCCTCAAATTTTCCCCTTTTCTGCTCAGCGATCTTTCACTTGCGGGCCATGGGTGGCATCTGCGATGCCGCACCTGCGGAAAATCCCTTGCAGGTGCAGAAAAGACGTAAGGTCCAAAACTCCACTTTTGCGGACAAGGGAACACACCTGCGGATGGCCTTTCACATCTGTGCCCCTGCCCAGGCCGCCCCTCATCCGCATCTGCGAACGCGTAGATGCGGCTCCCTTCTCGTACCTGAACTTACAGACCAACCTCACCAAACCACACCTGCGCTCTTCCTTGCGCACGTGCAAATCCGCACCCGGGGACCTCAGAACCTCAACCAAACATACCAACCAATCCTAAAGCACCATACAAACATAGTCGAGCCTTCAAACCACGTCGAACAACATCAAAAACACGAATTATGCATGCATTCAAGCCTAATGAACTTTGAAATTTCTAAATTGTACAAACGACGTCGAAACATATCAAATCTCGTCCGAGTGACTTCAAATTTGACACACAAGTCCAAAATGACACTAAAAACCTACTCCGACTTCCATAATTCAATTCCGGGCTCGATATCAAAATTTCCATTGCCGACCAAAATCGTCAATATTCCAACTTTCGCCAATTCAAGCCTAATTCTACTACAGACCTCCAAATCACATTTTGGACGCGCTCCAAATCCAAAATCACCTAACAGAGCTAACAATATCATCAAAAGTCAAATCCGAGGTCGCTACACACAAGTCGACTTCCGGTCAACTTTTCCAACTCAAGCTCCCAAATAAGAGACTAAGTGTCTCAATTTGTTTCAAGAACTGATACGGGGGAAGCAGTTATTAAGGGATCGGGGATCAAACTCTCAAAACGACTGGCCGGACCGTTGCACTATAAGAAACACTGCCATTTCTAGGAGTTAAAATCTAAATTAGTTGCAACTTCTATCTTTAAAATTGGAATTTGAAAATTGATTATGTCAAGGAATTTAATTTAACTTTCTATCTCAGTTTTTTTGCTTCTGTTTAATTCCGAAAGTTTTTTTAATCACCTTAAATTAAAGAATAGTTCTAATAAATTAGAAAATTAGCCTTTTCTCAACCACGGTTCTTCAATATAACAAATAAGTATATGTAGGAAAAGTTGATATTTTTTTATTTTAATAGAAAGCGACACCATTTATTGATTCTTTAAAATTGAAACATAACTAGGTTGTAGAGATCGAGAACCACTCCTATATCTACTTGAGGGATCGACATGCCGATTCTATTCGATGTATGCACCTGATCTTTTTGTTGCTCCCAAACGCACACACAAGTATACATGGTCGTATAAGTAATAAAATGATAAGTCAAGTATTGAACTCACAGAGGCTTGTATCAACTACCCACTAAATTCATCAAGAATGTTATTCAGTCAAGCTAAAATAGAGTTCAAGAATGTGATTATATTAAACTATAATTCTAAGTAGTAACTAAATTATCAAGTAGAAAAATGATTGTTGTGTATTCATAGAGACAAATATTACAGAGTTGTGATCGATTCACCAAAACTATTGTGTTAACTCTCCCTTTCATACAATTCACTCATGGTTGCCAATTAATCGAACAATTACTCTTGTAGCCTTCTCCCGAAGTACTACTTGCTTATTCAAAATAGATAAACGCCTATATTCCTATGAAATCAATTTATTAAGAACACATTAAGATTATGATATTTAATTAAGCACGTTGATTAGGTATATTCCTATCCTAACCACAAATCCGCTCTCCCCCAGAATTAAGATCGTGCTCTCTTTAATTCTTCTCTAATCTAAACATGGCTTTCCCAAGCATAGCATATATAGTAAATAGAACCTAACTGTTGGACAGACAATTGAGCAATTAATCACAGAATTGGAGAAACAATCATATATTAGTGAATTGTAATCAAGTTTAAGTCAACATTAAACAACAATATTCATGGCTAAATCACAACCCCATAACTATGGGTTTTAGCCACTCATGATAATATCAAACAAGTTCATAAGTGTTGGATAATTGAAAATACTAAGAAAACTAAGATCTTTTTACTCCCGGGTGTTTCTCTGGTGTATTCTCCCTTCAAAGTGGAGTCTTTCCTCAAAAATTAGGCTTATTCATGCTTTTATACGCGTTGGGTAGGTCTAGAGCCAAAATAACCTTATCCCCGGCAAAGTTGGACACAATTCACGTCACCAGCGTCCACCCAACGCCCTACGCTGGCCTTGGTGCTGGTTAATTAAAGATACTGTCTGGGGCGCCACAGGTGGCATAGGGCGCTGCGTGTAGTGCTGAAAGTCTCACTTTCTCTTTTTTCGTCCGTTTTGGATCTAATCTCGCACCTTCCGCCCCCAATTCCTACACATAAATATACCCCGAATGAATATAAATTAACATAATTTACATCTGAAATCCATGAAACAAGAGTAAAATATGAGGCGATATACGTGTGTATATATATGCTAAATATCAACACCTCATACTTAGACTCTTGCTCGTGCTCGAGCAATAGGACTATTAAATATACCCCCAACTACGTATACATCTCAACTATAGAGGAGAACTTCAACTTGTAACTGTACGCTCTACCCTTGACAATGATCAATACCGCCAATCATGCATGAACATACAAAATATCACATTCTTCCCGTTTTAAGCATGCTCAAGTATAACATTTCAATTCAATCAATTCCAACAACCTATTTGTAACCACCCAATCTCAAAAGCGTATTTGTTACCACTAAGCACCCTCAACTCACGCACTCACCCAACAAGAAGAGTTTACAATATTACCAATTATTCATGAGATCATGTTCCCCCACCAACAAACAAAAGAGTGAATATAGACTAGTCCACACATTCAAATATGATTTTGAATATAAATTTAGGACATCACACAATTGAACAAAATTCACTCACTCTCACAAAGAATTCATATACATCCCATGGTCATACCATAAGCTTGCCCGTAGTGTACATCTTTACTGATCTAAGCTAGCCAAATCTAGGATCAATTAGGACTTTAAGGTTGTAATGTAGGCTAAGGTACAAGTATGATACATTTAGAAATAGTGACAAACCCTCCTAGGAACTTTAATACACTACAATCACAAATAGAGCACATATCTTCTCAACCAATTCACTTGCCACAAACCATATACAACATAGTCCCTTTTTTTACAATTAAGCACTTCTATACTCTCACTAGCACAAATAAGTAAGATTGAGCGGTGTGTGTGTGTTTGACTACCATTTTTTTTTCTTTTTGTTGAAATTTTTTTTCCTTTCTTCTACAGACGCTCCACACATTAAAGTTCATCGGCTTGTGACTTTTGATTTCAACTTTAGTGCACCAAAGGGCCCTTCCGTGGTTCCACTCAAAAGCTACTCCCCAAATCTCTCGCTTTACTTCTTTTAACGACTAAGTACCTTAGGAGGTACATGTTCAACAATCTCGCATTAAGAACAAAATAGGGGATAACTTGTAATGTGGGTGCCAAAAGAAAGGTCTATAGGCTCAAAGGGGCTATCAACGGAAAATATTATCTTTATGTGACAAGCACATCTATGATCAAGCAAGAAACGCTACATCATCTCCTAGACTAGCACACCTTAATGATTTCGGTTGGATTAACTACACGAGGCAAGTTCTAGACTACACGTGATGGCATAGTGCCCCATCCTGTATCCCAGTAGGCATACAGTTCCCGAACCATACTCAAATTTGCATGCCCGGGGCATTTTATGAATTTGTCCATGTTTAATGCGTGCAACCGGCCAAGTACATCCGTGAAGTTTCTTTGTACAACATTGACCTTATTTCCCATGTCGGAAGTGTACCACCCATATGGCACGAAGTCCCTATGCCACATAGCATCATCATTGATCAAATCCAAGCGAGGCCTCGGTCTTAATGGTGCCTGATGTGATCCCTCGGCAATTTGTTTTCCTTTAGCTTGCCGCGAGGATTCTTCTTTTTGCTTTCGCTTTTTGGGCGCAGGAGAAGTGGTGGAGGACTTTCCTATTCCCTTTCCTTTACTTGCATTATCAAGAGCCATAATAACCTGCAACACAAATAAACATTAATGTGAGAACTCATCAAAGAATATGTCTAAGGTTGTCCCGCGAGTTAAGAATGATCCCACACTTAAAATCGAAGGCTCAATGCATAATACTTCATGCGATCTAAAATGCACAAGTGTTGCACTCCAAGGCCATGGGCACTCAAGACTTCCCCATGCCACATAATAGCTAAAAGACACTAATCACTGCCACACAAACAAGTGAGTGATCATGGATTGGTGAATTCACCTTAATGCAAGCAAGTGTCATATGGTACTTTAATGTCCACATCTACTACAACTACACTAATGTAGCTAACTCTACAACGTTCTGCAACATACATTATATAGGATACATGGTGTGGGCAACATGTGTGCGTTGAAAACAAACTCCAAGCATGTAAAATCATCCCCTCACACCCCACATTTATCCCAATTTCATACACAAATACACTTGGGTACTCAGAGTTCACCGGTGCACAAAATATTCATTCAAACATTTTAACAAACACCTTGTGGGAATAAAGTGTGTGCATTCTAGAATAACAATTGTGGAACATGGTGGCCCTCCCAAATTTCAACGAAGTAGAGGGAATTCTAGTTTACTACTCCGTATACATTACACCCACAAAAAATGTCGGCCAATAAATGGACCACCCACCATAAAACAATTCTAAAGAAACAACTTAGGTGCAAAAATTGGGGATTAGGGAAAGGGGGGGGGGATATATGTTCATTATCATATACCTAGTAAAAGAAGAAGAAGAAGAAGAAGAAGAAGAAGAAGAAGAAGAAGAAGAACATACCTGTAGGATTTAGGATTAGAGCAAGAGAGAGCTTGAGAAAATTTGTGAGATAGAAGAATGAAGAACTCGGCTGAAACGTTAGGTGTTAAAGAGGAAGAACGATGGGGAAATTCGGATGTTTTAATTTGTTTTGTGGGTGGGTATGGGTATTAAGATGGGTTATAGTGTAAGTTTATTTCGTTATATGGGTAGGGTTTTATGGGTATGGGTTATTAATAAAAAAACAAAAAAGAAAATTTTTTTAACTTACCTTCCCACCCCCAGTCCAGCTCTCCACGCTATGCCTGGTGCTGGGGAATTTTTGCGTTCTGACTTGGGCACCCCATGCAGCGTGGGGCGCTGACCTGGGCACTCTTCGTTTGTTTTATGTATTTTTTTAAAAACTTAATTATACATCCCGAACCCCCGAACCTTTTATATATCCAATCTATATATCCCACACCATTCTACTTATAATTTCTATGCCTACAAAGAAAGTACAAACTTTAGTCTACCCTAACTAAAAAAAAATAATTAGAAAGCTAAGTATGAAAGAAATAAAAATTGGATTGCCTCCCAACAAGCGCCTGATTTAACATCGCGGCACAACGCAAAATCTCGCTTACTCATCAACGAGTACAACCTTGGTCTTCTCACGCTTAATTATTCCTCCCAAATAGTGCTTTACTTTGTGTCCATTCACCAAAAAATTTCTTTCACCATTTAAAGCTCGAAGCTCAATTGCACCATAAGGAGTGACTCTTACCACCTAAAACGGGCCTGACCATCTTGATTTTAACTTCCTAGGAAATAGCCTTGGTCTAGAATTGAACAATAATGCTTGTTGGCCTGGATCGAAGTGACACGACTTGATATGCTTGTCATGCCATCATTTCATCTTCTCTTTGTAAAGCTTAGCATTTTCATAAGAGTGCAGCCTGAACTCATTAAATTCATTCCACTGCAGGAGTCTTTTCTCGCCCACGACTTAAAGGTTCATATTCAACTTCTTAATGACCCAATACGCTTTGTGTTCAAGTTCAACATGCAAGTGGTATGCCTTCCCATAAACTATCCTATACGGCGATGCCCCAATTGGCATTTTGTATGCAGTTCTATATGCCCACAAGGCATCATCTAACTTTGCAACCCAATATTTTCTATTCACACTACCGTTTTCTCTAAGATTTGCTTTATTTCTCTATTAGACACCTCAACTTGTCCACTTGTTTGAGGATGATATGCTGTCGCCACTCTATGGCGGACTCCATATTTAGCTAGAAGGTTATTCAATAACCAATTGCAAAAGTGTGTCCCTTCATCACTAATCAAAGCACGTGGAGTCCCGAACCTCGAAAATATGTCCTCTTTCACAAAGCGGCTACCACCATGGCATCATTTGTTGGTTGTGCGATCGCCTCTACACATTTTGACACATAATCAACTGCTAACAAAATGTATTTGTTTCCTCTGGACAATGTGAATGGTCCCATAAAATCTATCCCCCACACATCAAAAATCTCGACCTCCAGGATGTTATTCAAAGGCATCTCATGCCTCTTTGTGATTGTTCATGTTCTCTACAATGGTCACACTTCTTATAAAATGCATGGGAATCCTTGAATAATGTTGGCCAAAATAATCCGGATTGAAATACCTTTGCAGTTGTTCTATCGCCTCCATGATGGCCCTTATAGGGTGATGCGTGACAATCATACAACACTAGTTCGACCTCCTTTTCTGGTATGCATCTCCTCATCATTTGATCAGCACACTGCTTGTACAAATATAATTCATCCCAATAGTAGAAGTTCACATCATGTAGAAACCTCTTTCTAGCTTCACATTCAATTTCAGGAGGAATTACCCCGCTCACCAGATAATTCACATAGTCCGTGTACCATGGGGGAGGTTCTTGGGTGATAGCAAAAAGTTGCTCATCAGGAAATACTTGTTTAATTTGGCTACCCTCCTCTACGTGGTCATGATTCTCTAGCCTTGATAGATGGTCAGCTACTTAGTTCTCTGTACCCTTTCGATCTCGTATTTCCACATCAATTACATGCAACAACAAAACCAGTGCATCAATCTACCCTTAGATTCCTTTTTTTGTAAATAGATACGTGATTGTTGCATGATCAATATGGATTATGACTTTTGTTCCCACTAAGCATGCCCGAAATTTCTCAAAGGCCCATACCACGGCTAACAACTCTTTTTCAGTGGTGGTGTAATTCAGCTGCGCATCATCAAGAGTCTTACTCGCATAGTATATGGAATAAAACAGTTTGTCCTTCATCTGACCTAGTACTGCCCCAATAGCATGGTCACTTGCATCACACATAAGTTCAAATGGTAAGGACCAACTCGGTGCGGCGATAATGGAGGCAGCCACCGCCTTTTTTTTGAGCTCTTCGAATGCTTTCAGGCCGGCGCCATCAAAATTTAAAGTTACATCTTTTTCAAGCAACCTGCACAAAAGAGTAGCAATTTTAGAAAAATCTTTAATAAAGCGCTGATTAGAATCCCGCGTGTCCCAAGAAACTCCAGACTCCCCTCACAGAAATGGATGGAGGTAATTTTTTAATCGCCTCTACCTTCACCTTATCAACTTCAACGCCGCTCCTAGACACTCTGTGACCCAACACGATTCCTTCCTGCACCATAATATGGCATTTTTACCAATTCAATACCAGATTTGGTTCTTCACAACGGGCCAACGCGTTGCTCAAATTCTTCAAACAATCATCATAAGAAGACCCAAAGAGTGAAAAATCATCCATAAAAATATCCACAAAGTTTTCCACCATATTGGTGAAAATAGCCATCATGCATCTCTGGAAAGTAGCTGGTGCATTACAAATACCAAACAACATTCGCTTGAAGGCAAAAGTGCCACACAGACAAGTAAAACTTGTATTCTCCTGATCCTCTGGGCATATGACGATCTGGTTGTACCCTTAATAACCATCAATGATGCAATAATATTCGTGACCCGCCAATCTGTCCAACATTTGGTCAAGGAATGGAAGTGGGAAGTGGTCCCTGCGGGTTGCTTTGTTGAGCTTTTTAGAATCAATTCAAACTCTCCACCCCGTTACAATGCAAGTAGTAATTAGCTCTTTTTTTTTTATTCTCAACCACATCCATCCCTCCCTTTTTAAGAACACATTATACTAGGCTTACCCAGTTGTTGTCATAGATAGGAAAGATGATACCTGCATCGAGCCACTTAATTACTTCCTTCTTCACAAATTCTTTCATGATCCGATTAATCTCTTTTGCTGCTCAACGCTAAGGCGGTGTCCATCTTCGAGAGAGATTTTATGCAATGCAAAATGATGGATTGATTCCTTTGATGTAAGTAATTGTCCATCCTATAGACTTTTTATGCTCGCGAAATACTCTGAGCAATTTTTCTTCTTGTACATTCGTCAGGATGCACGAGATAAATATTGGCAATGTTTCAGAGTTCTCAAAATAAGCATAGCACGGATGTGGTGGAAGGGGCTTTAATTCTAGCTTTGGAGCTTCCTCAATAGATGGCTTAGGAAGAGTCAGAGTAACAGGCCTGCACAACTCCTCAAACATCCCAAACCCATGGACATAATTGCATGACATGTCAAGTACTTGCTCAATTTTTCCCATCATCTTATATTCAATATATACTTCATTCCCAATCAAAGCTCGTTCCATAGGATCTATGGGGCTCATATAAGGCATCGATGACATAGCATTGCTTTCCACTACATAAATCATGGATATCTCTTCATAATGGGTTGGCAATTTGAGTTATTTGTACACATAAAATATCTCCACTTGATCACCTACTCTCATCATCATCTTTCCTTCGCATACATCAATAATAGCTCGGCCCGTGGCTAAGAATGGACGCCCCATAATAAATGAGATTTCCTGATCAGGCTTGTAGTCTAAGATAATAAAATCAGCAAGGAATATGAAAGAACCCACTTAAACTAACACATCTTCAATCACTCCTTCCGTATGAGCAAAGGAGCAATCATCCAAATGTAAGATTACCATTGTTGGGAGAGGCTCACCCAAACCTAACTGTCTGAATATAGATAGCGGCATCAGATTGATGCTCGTTCCAAGATCACATAAAGCTCGCCCTACTACATGCTTACCAATCAAGATTTGGATAGTGAAACTACCCCGATCCTTTAATTTTTGAGGTAGCTTACTTTGGATTCTAGAGCAACATTCCTTAGTGAGTGCCACAATTTCGAATTCGGTCAACCTTCATTTATTTTCCACTAGGTTCTTGATGTATTTTGCATATTTGGGTACTTCTTGCAGGATGTCTACCAGTGGAATATTGATTTGCACTTGCTTCAAAATATCAAGAAACTTTTGATACGCGGCATTATCCTTCATTTTCTGCAATCGTTGAGGGAACGTGAGTGGTGGCCTCGCAACTAATGGTGGGGGTTGCTTATCCACCGCCTCTTCAGCTGGCTTCTTTGACTCCTTTGATTTTTCTGATTTTGACTCTATAGTGGCCAGCTTCTCATTAAAGACCACTTGTTTTCTTTTTTTTTTGACTGACTTCTTTGAATTGCCTCCCACTCCTAAATGAGACAACATTAATAGATGCCTTAGGATTAGCATCAGTGTCACTTGGAAGAGCTCCTACTGGTCGAGTAATTTGGGCACTGGCATGTTTTCCCATTTGGCACTCCAAATTTCTCATTGTTGCGTTTTGGGCCAGCTGGTCGACCATCACTTTCTTTATCATCTCTATTGTGTGGGCTTGCTGGTCAGCCATCAATTTCTTCATCATTTCGTCAATGTGACTTGTTGATTTTTCATATTGTTCAGCCTGAGGTGATCTATATTGTTGTTGAGGTGCTTGTGGTCGGTATTGATTTTAAGCACCTTAGTTTCCACCCCAAGAGAAGTTTGGATGGTTCCTCCATTTTTGATTGTAAGTATTCACATACTGGTTTATCTGGCCCCTATTTGCATTACCCACAAAGTAGACAGACTTTGGATTAACTGGGCATAAGTCGCTTGTATGACGCTCTCCACATATTTCACAAAACAATTAAACCCGTTGCACTGGTTGAGCTTGTTGCTTTTTAATAACTAAGGCCATCTGATTGACTTGGTAGGTCAGCGTAGAAATCTGCATTGATAATGCCGAGAAGACATCTAACTCGAGAACCCCTGCAGATTTTTGCAATGTGTGTCTACCCATCACTGATTGCTTTTAGAGAATTTGTTCAATAATGCATATATCTCATCAAAGCTTTTCTCCAACACTTTACCTCCAGCTGCAACATCTACCACAATTTTTGTCTAAGGATATAGCCCTTCTATGAAAGTGTGAGCTAACACTTCATTTGTCTGATTGTGATAAAAACGATCTCTGAGCAACCCCTTGAACCTCTCCGAAGATGGGTATAAATATTCCCCTGATTTCTATTTGAAAGCAACTATCTCACTTCTAATCTTTGCAGCTTTTCCTGAAGGGAAGAACTTTGCCAAAAAATTTCTTTCCAGTTCATTCCATGATGTAATAGAATTAGCCGGTTCTTCCTTCAACCGTCATTTTGCTTCACCCAACTGAGAGATGGGAAAAGTGTGAGCCTCACATAGTCTGGAGTGACTCGGTTAGTGATGTAAGTATCATTAATCTCCAAGAAATTCAGGATATTCTATTGTGAATCCTCGTGTAGGAGACCCATAAACTGCACATTCACATGAAGCAGCTGGATCATGCTTTGTTTCATCTCAAAGTGCCCAGTGATTCTGGGCTTCACAATGCTGGAGGTGACATTAGCAAACCTGAACATCCATATGTTGCTCCTCTGCCATGTTTACAGGAAATTCAACAAGTGCCTGAAGATTATTTGTATCCCTTGCTTCCCTCAACCTCCTATGAAATGTCTCTGAAGTTTGGGGTCAAAGTCTTGAAGTCTATCATGGCTTATGACCCTTCGCATTCAATCAAAGTTCATGAGATTAGAGCAACAATCAGGTAACGTTAGCATTGACGAAATAAATAATTAAAGCAACACAAACAAGAAAGTAGTCAATATTCAAGTACCCAACAACGGCGCCAAAAACGTTTTGCAACCAAACAAAACTTTTTGGTCGTACAAGTAATAAAATGGCAAGTCAAGTGTCGAACCCACAAGGACTTGTATTATAAACCCACTAAATTACCAAGAATGCTATTCTGTCAAGCCAAAATTGAGTTCAAGAATGTGATTATATTAAACTATAACTATAAGTAGTAACTAAATTATGAAGTAGCAAAATGATTGTTGTGTATACAGTAGAGACAAATATTCCGGAGTTGTGATCAATTCATGATCACGCTCAACTATGTCTAATAAACGACTAAGCGGGCGTTGCCCAGAGTCGATCCCACAGGGAACAACCTGTTAGAATACTCAACTGTTACTTGATATTATTTAAATGACTAACACTAAAGATTAAAACTAAAGATTAACTACGCTAAGGTGTAAATAATTGTAATAAAGATCTAAGGTTATGGTTTTCCCCGTCGGTGAATTTACTTCTCGGATACTTTATATAGCTTGATTAGTTGTCTTTATCAATCATGAACACTCTATCTACCATAAATCTCTCTCAAGTAATTATGATAATTTACTAGACGCACTCTCTCAAGTTACGCTAGCTAGATTGCATTACAGTTCACTTTAGATTGCACCCGAGGTAT
>MDKJ01131325.1:0-10173 GCA_005239525.1 Nicotiana knightiana
CTTTTATGAAAGGGTGTCACCTGGAAGGCTGTGACTTTTCTTGAAAAGTGCATTTATATGTTTGCTATAAACATGACCGTTCATAAATAAATGTATTAATATGTTGGTCTATAATAAGGTGAACCAGCTGATGAATATGACCAAAATCCATTCCAAGTTGGATTTGTTTCATGAATGAAGGTGTTACATAATTTGCATATCATATAGACGTATGTTTAAATAGCATACAAATATTAGAAAATGGCGGAATGATTGTGAAATGTGTTATATATTAAAAGGTTGTGGCCACAACTGATGTCAATCAATCCAACTATTGTGAAAATATGTTGTTGCTATATTATGTGTTGTCAATAAACTGATATGCAATAGAAAGTCGAGACGTGTTAGTCTACGACATAATGAAGTTCGCATTGAACTGTCATTACAATAAAATGAGTTTTGGGATATTTGAAACATATCCATGACTATGCCTTGCACTATAATATGTATCATGCGGTTTTTAAGGAGTATAGTGATGCAAATTAGATTATCGGGTCAACCTAAACTAAATCCACAAGTGGATATATTTTTACAATCAGTGGAGGAGCAGTGCCTTGGAAATCATCCAAACAAGCGTGCATTACCTCTCTACCATGGAGTCTGAGTTTATAGCCTTAGACAATGCCGATGAAGAAATTGAATGGCTCTGGAATTTCTTGAAGAAATTCCATCTTAGCCCAAAATATTGGCACCTATATGCATACATTGTGATGGTCAAGCGGCAATAGGAAGGGCTGAGAGCATTATGTATAATTGAAAATCTTGTCATATACGACGAAGACACAAAAAATATTAGGCAACTACTCTCTAGGGGAATTATCATAATTGACTATGTGAAGTCAAGCGATAATATGTCGGATCCACTTAAAAAAGGCCTAACTTAAGAGGTAGTTGAATGATCATTGAGGGGAATGAGACTATAGCCAAGGACAAGTCATTTTAGTGGTACTCTACCTATAAGACTGGAGATCAGAAGATATAGGTTCAAGGAGCTCAAACAAAGTCATTAATGATGGTTCAACATTGTCAAATAAAATTTCTTTTCGGCTCATTCTCGTGATGAGACAATGTTCAGTACCAAGGATAAAGAGTTAAGGCTTTTCAATGGTTTTTAAGTTTGATACGGGGTATATTAAATAGTGTATTTATGGGATAACACTTTTAGGAATCACCAATGTAAGCGTGAAGTGTTAGCCGCTTCAAGGAGAGTTCAGTAAGGCCAATTCTCTATGCACTTATGAAACCATGTGGTGTTCATGGCTGAAACGAACACAACAATGAGAATCAAAGACGGTTAAGGGTTGATTGTGTGACTTATGGTTGTATAGATACACATCAAAGTTCGACGGTTCAAAGATATCAAATCTACCGATGGACAGAGTATACCCGACATAAGTTCACTATGGAAAGTTCAAAGGAAAACGTACTTATCCAGATGCGATTAATCCTTACTTGAAAATCACACGATTTCTTATTCATGCTTTTATAAATATTATTACTCCCCATTCATGTGGGGGATTATTAGGTTTCGTGAATGGGTGCGAATGAAAAATTGAAGAGGCACCCTTTGAATTGCACCTCTTTATCTCACCATTTCACTGTCTATAAATTTAGAGGCTTAGCCTCATTTGGGAGACATGGAAAATCTGAAAATTCCTCCTCTCTTTTCTACATTGTTACATTATTTTTCCAAATAAAATTAAGTGCCAGGTGTGATTTGCTTCGTTTGTTGAGTTCGCTGAATTTCTGTGATTTAAAGCGCCGCTATCACAGAATAGTCATTCCATTCTATCCTGGGAGAAATTAATCCGTATACCTTGGGCAACAGTAAGAGGATTAAATTCCTTAATGACACACAAGAAACTTGTGGGCTCGAAATTATTTTCGCATTTTCTGTTCTAAGTTCTATTTTTCTGATTTTCTATTTTTGGAACACAATTTTTCCAAAAATACATGCACTACACCTTAACGGGGTAACTGGCCATTAAGGTATAAACATTTTACATCTGTTATACATAAAATTGTCTTCAATACTTTTTTCCGCCCACTTTCATCTTTTGAGTCAAAATGTACAATATTTTTGGTTTCGGACTCATAAGTCTGCATGTCAAGTAAAAGGAATCGAATAATAATAGTATTTTCTTTCTATGGTGCCAAGTAAAACCATTGAATTGAGCTACATGTAGCTCATCTTCTTTCTACGGAGTATGTAGAGGCCGTTTATTTTTAATGCCCTAAGTACCATGTATCGTTCATAGCTCCTGATGGCACCAACACCACCAAATCGACAATCGAAGAGTTGGATAAAGTCATATTAATCAAACACCGACCGGATCGATAGGTATACCTGGGCAAAAAGTTAACCCCCCACCCCCACCCCCCACCCCAGCTCAGAAAAAACTCATTGATTTTCTTAAAGCTAACATAGATTGTTTCTCTTGGTTCCATCTTGACATGACAGGGATCCCACCGGAAGTAATCACTCATAAGCTGAGTTTTGACCCGAAATTCCATCCGGTTAAGCAGAAGAGGAGGCCACAGTCCGAGATCAAGAATGCATTTATCAAGGATGAGGTATCCAAACTCCTTAAAATAGGGTTCATCCGGGAAGTTAAATACCCGGACTGAATAGTTATCGTAGTGGTAGTGCCCAAAAAGGGAATAAACTAAGAATGTGTGTGGATTACCAGACCTAAACAAAGTGTGCCCTAAGGATTTTTTTTCCCTTCGCCTAACATCAATCGGATGATCGACGTGACGTCCGGGCATGAGATACTCAGCTTTCTCGATGCGTACTGTAGGTACAACCAAATTCGGATGGACCCAAACGATCAGGAAAAGGCATCTTTCATCCTTAAATTTGGCACCTACTGTTATAATGTAATGCGTTTGGATTAAAGAACGCCGGTGCCACCTATCAACCCCTAGTAAACCGGATGTTCGAAGAAAAGATAGTAAAATCAATGAAATTTTATGTTGATGATATGTTAGTCAAGTCCCTGCGAGCAGAGGGCCATTTGAAATATTTGCAGGAGACCTTCGACATACTGAAGAAATACAATATGAAACTAGATCTGAGAAGTACGAATTCGGGGTTGGATTAGGAAAATTCCTCAGGTTCATGGCATCCAATCGAGGGATCGAGATCAACCATGATAAAATCAAGTCCATAGAGGACATCATTGTGGTGGACAACGTCAAGGCCGTCCAAAGGCTGAACGGGCGTATAACTACCGTGGGCCAGTTCATCTCGAGGTCATCAGACAAAAGCCATCGATTCTTCTCACTATTAAAGATGAAGAATAACTTTTCCCGGACCCCAGAATACCAGCAAGCTTTGGAAGAACTCAAGCGGTACCTATCGAGTCCACCCCTGCTGCACACTCCAAAGATAGACGAACAATTGTACCTCTACTTGGCTGTTTCCAAGGTGGTGGTAAGTGGAGTCTTTGTCTTGGAGGAGGAAGGTACGCAATTTTCTATTTACTATGTCAGTAGAACTCTAGATAAGTCCTAATCAAGGTATCCTTACCTGGAAAAATTGGTGCTCGCTTTGCTAAGCGCCTCCAAGAAGCTAAAGTCGTACTTTCAATGCCAGCATATATGTGTTGTGACCTCTTAGCCGCTAAGAAACATCGTGCATCAGCTCGAGCTCTCGAGTCGGTTAGCCAAATGGGCCATGGAAATTAGCGGGTATAATATCGATTATCGACCCCGAACCGCCATAAAATCTCAGATTTTGGCAGACTTCGTGGCTGACTTTATGCCGACCTTAATACCCAAAGTCGAAAAGGAATTAATGTCGACCTCAGGGACCATTTCAGGAATTGGGAACCTTTTCACGGATGGTGCCTCAAACGCGAAGGGGTCCAGGCTCGGTATCGTATTAAAATCGCCTACGGGAAATGTAATTAGGCAATATATTAGATCTAAAAATTTTACTAACAATGAGGTTAGTACGAGGCCATGATTGCAGGTCTAGAGTTGGCTAAACTCCTTGGGTCCGAGGTGATCAAAGATAAGTAAGACTTTCTCCTCATGATAAATCAAGTTAACGGGACATTTGAAACAAAAGAAGAACGGATGCGAAGATCCTTGGACAAATTATAGGTAACCCTCCATCAATTCAGGGAATAAACCCTGCAACATGTACCCTGAGATTAGAATGGTGAGTCCGATGAACTTTCTAACTTGGTGTCGTCGGTCGATTCTGATGAATTCATTACGGGAGCAGAAGTACAACTAATGAACTCGGTGATAGAAGAAGTCCACGCCGAATTAAACTCAACAAGTTTAACTTGGGATTGGAGGAACAAATACATAGATTACATGAAGACCGGAAAATTGTCTTCGGATCCTAAAGAATAGAGAGCCATGCACACCAAGGCTGCCATATTTAGCTTCATCGAAGGGGCACTATTCAGGAGGACCTTTCACAGCCCGCTAACCAGATGCTTGGGACCAGGTGAGACCGCATACCCCATGAGAGAAGTTCACAAAGGAACTTGCAAAAACAATTCAGGGTTAGAATCTTTGGTTCGGAAACTAATTAGGGCCGGCTATTATTGGATTGAAATGGAGAAAGACACGAAGGACTTCGTACGAAAATGTGATGACTGCCAAAGACACGCCCCGATGATCTATCAACTAGGAGAAATGCTTCATTCGGCCTTTTCCCATGGCCATTTATGAAGTGGGAAATGGACATCGTCGGTCCTCTATCATGGGTTCTCGGTAAAGCTCAATCAATACTATTCATGACTGATTATTTTTCCAAATGGGTTGAGGCTTAAGCATTCGAGAAGGTCCGAGAGAGAAATGTCATTGATTTCGATATGTCGATTTGGGATACCAGCCGATATCATTTGCGACAATGGAAAACAATTTGTCGGCAGCAAGATAAGTAGTTCTTCGAAGATCACAAGATCAAGAAAAAACTATCAACGCCTTATCTCCCTAGCGAGAACGGGCAGGCAGAATCAACGAACAAGACTATACTTCAAAACCTGAAAAAGAGGTTGACCGGTGTTAAAGGGAAATGGAAGGAGATCCTGCCCGAAGTCTTGTGGGCATACCGTACGACTTCAAAATCAAGCACCAGGGCTACCCTATTTTCCTTGGTCTATGGAGTCGAAGCCTTATTACTAGTTGAGGTGGGAGAACTGAGCCTCAGGTTCCACTATGTGACAAAAAATCCAAGTGGCGAGGCCATGATCATGGGCCTAGAACTATTGGATGAAAGGTGGGAGGCCTCTTGGTCCGGTTGTCCGCCCAGAAGGAGCGAGTAGAAAGGTATTACAACCAAAAAGACAACCTCTGATATTTTCAAGTCGGGAATTTTTGTTGACAAAAGTAACACTGTACACCAGCAACCCGATCAAAGGCTCATATAAGCTCGAAGCGAGAAGCAGTGTACAATTGCCGAACAAATAGAGTGTGACACACTTAAAGCGGTACTACTGCTAAGGTACGAACTTAATTACTTTTTAATCATTTTATAAATCGGACTAACGTGTGTAGGTAATCGGCCAAAAACGGATGTGGTTATTAGGTATGAAAGCATGTGTTGCACTCTTTTTCCCTTGAACCGATATTGTCCCAAAGTGGATTTTTCGGCAAGGTTTTTAACAAGGCAATAGTACAACGTGCTACCTTATATTTGAAGACCGATTTCAAACCAGAATCAATGATTGTTTGCATCAGGTCAATAGTATCCGAGTCCTCACGAGTTTGATCTCAAATACTGGGAGCCATTACCCTCAGATTAAGATCTTTAGCAAGGGAAAGGGAAAATTGTACGTGCTAAAAGCTAAGGCTTAGTGGTTAGGATCGATTGTAAGGGCCAAAGGGACGTATGAACCATGCCCGCATTGTCCACTCTAGCCATGTCACAAGTTTTTATGTGCCTTCGATCGTGTACCTTGCATACTAAGCAATGAAAGAAATTTTTACTTCCCTTGCACTTTTAGTATTGCGCATTTTTCTTCTTCGATCATGGATCCTAAAGCTCACGGGCTACCCCTACCCAGGGACTATCAAGCCCATGGGATATCCCTACTCGAGGACTGTCTCCTGATGAAAATTTGAACGACTCGGGCTACAGAATCACGGAGACAAAACCCATTAGGCGGTGCCCAAATATAAAAGGTTGCGGCCGCCCTAAAAACAGCTCGGAGACGTCCGAAGCCCGTAACAAGAAAGTAAGGCCCTTACAAAAATTCGAAACCTACTAAAAGGTTACCCTCGGCAAAACATCATCTAAAAACACTTAAGCATCTTAAAAACCTCGGGTCTTACCGAGGGTTTGAAGCCACAAGCAAACCAAAGTGGCATCAAAGTCAGGCTCCGGTCGAACCTCCGAAAAACGAATGCTCCAAAATTACATCTAAATATATGCTAAGGCATCAAAAACAATACGCAAATAAAAATTTCAAGAAGATGCTGGAAAACTAAAGACACGGTGTTGTAGAAAGGAATTTTTTTTATATATTTAAAAATACATTTACAATTGCCCGATAGACGACCTCAAACTAAACAAAAAAAATACATAAGGAAAAATTGGAAAAAAAACTAAGGCATTTATGCATGGTCTTCACCGAGGATCTTCGATTATAATATCGTTCTATTCTTTGCTTTTGGGTGCCATTCTTATATGCGCGAACTCTCGGTGCTCATCGAGTAGCTCCAAGTTGACTAACATTGCTTCCTTGTTTGATTCTTCATTTGCTTGGAAATACCTCAAGGTAGGATCCCCTACTTCCACCTGAATTAAGGCTTCTACTCCATACACAGGGAAAAAGGGAGTTTCCCCCATTCTTGATTTCGCCGTTATTCGGTATGCCCATAAAACTTCGGGTAGTTCCTTAGGCCATTTACCTTTAGCCACTTCCAATATATTCTTGATGTTTTGTATAATCACTTTGTTCATTGACTCGGCTTGACCATTTGCGCTCGGACGGTAAGGTGATGTGATCCTCTTTATTTTAAAATCTTCAAGGAACTTTATGATCCATGTGCCGATAAATTGAGGCCCATTGTCGCATGCTACCTGTTTTGGTATTTCGAACCTGCAGATTATGTTTTCCCACAAGAAATCTACCACTGCACATTCGCCGATCTTTTGATAAAGACCTACTTCCACCCACTTATAAAAATAGTCAATTAAAAACAAAAGAAATCTTACTTTACCGGGAGCCAGTGGCAGTGGTTCGATGATATCCATCCCCCATTTCATGAACGGCCACGGAGACAAAACTGAATGCAGTGGTTCTGCTAGTTGATGTACCAGAGGTGCGTAACGTTAGCACTTATCGCATTTTTATACGAAAGCTTTGGCGTCTTGTTCCATGCGGGGCCACTAGTATCCTGCCCTTACCATCTTTAGCACTAAATAATCTGCGCCAGAATGGTTTTTGCATATCCCTTCGTGGACTTCTCGCATAACGTAATTAGCTTCGGATGTTCCCAAATATTAGGCCAGCACGCCTTGGAAAGATATTTTGTACAATTGACCTCCTTTAAAGTTGTATCGTGTTGCTTTGACACACAGCGCCCGAGATGCCTTGGAATCTTCGGCCAATTTCCCGTGTTCGAGATAATCACTGATCTCATTCCTCCAGTCCCAGACCAAATTACTCGTATTTACCTCGTACTAGCTATCTTCATCCAGGACCGAGTGCATCAGTTGTACTACCGTCCCAGACTCCGATTCCTTCATTTTCATTTTATGAACTGAGGTTAGACAGTACATCTGCTTCTGCATCATCTTCCCTCAGGATATGAGTAATTGACTACTCCAGAAATCAAGCCAGCATAGCCTGGGCCTTTACCACGTATTGTTGCATGCGCTCTTCTTTGGTTTCAAAGATCCCGTAGAACTGATTTACCACCAGTTGTGAGTTGCACTTGATATCTATGACCTCGGAATCTAGTCCCCGGTCCAGTTCGAGTCCTGCAATCAAAGCGTCATACTCTGCTTCACTATTAGTTAAAAGGACCGTTCTGATGGCTTTCCTTAGGATTTCCCTTGAAGACGTGGCTAATACTACGCCAAGCCCATACCCTTTTACATTAGAGGCTCCATCCATAAATAACGTCCAAACTCCCAATGTCGATTCTAACACCATTACTACGTCTTTGGTTGCTAGAGGCAGCAATCCCGGACTGAAATCTGCCATAAAGTCGGCCAAGATTTGTGACTTAATCACAATCCTTGGTTTATATTTTATGTCAAATTCACTCATTTCAATGGACAATTTGGCCAACCTACTTGAGAGTTCGGGTACAGATTGGAAGTAAGGCCTCAGCTTCCAAGTGGCGATTACAAAACCTAAGGCCAACTTCTCCAAATGCGGGTACAGATTTTATACTCCCGTTAAAATTTACTAATGTAATAAATGGGAGATTGCGTACCCTCCTCCTCATGTAGTAAAACTGCACTTACCGCTACTTCCAGGATTGTGAGGTAGACCAATAATGTTTCACCTTCATTTAGTTTCAAAAGTAACGGAGGTCTTGACAAGTATCTTTTCACATATTTCAAATCCTACTGGCACTCCGGGATCCATTGGAAACTATTTTTATTTTTGAGCAGTGCGAAGAAACGATGGAATTTCGCTGATGATCGAGAAATGAACCTTCTAAAAGCGGCCAATCTTCCCATGAGACTTTGGACTTCTTTCACACTTGACATCTAGCTCGGGATGTCTTCGATGGCCTTGATCTTATCGCGGTTTACCTCAATCCCTCGTTGTGGTAACAGAAATCTGAGGTATTTAACGGAACTGACCTCGAACGTGCACTTCTCAAGCTTAAGCTTCATGTTATGCTTCCTTAGGTAGTCATAAACTTCCATAGTTTTCCCTATTTGTTTTTCAAATATCTTGCTTACGAGCCGCTGATAAGTGGCTCCACCGTCTTCAACCCGAAGGGCATCATATTATAGCAATATGTGCCGAAATTCATTATGAACAAAGTCTTTTCCTGATCCTCCGGGTTTATCTTAATTTGGTTGTACCCGGAATAATCATCAAGGAAACCTGTTAACTCATGCCCAGTCGTCACATCAATCATTTGATAGACGTTTGGCAGTGGGAATGAGTCTTTCAGGAACACCTTATTCAAGTCCTTATAATATACACTCATGTGAAATTTATTTTTCTTCTTAGGAACTACTACTATATTAGCTAGCCAGTCTGGATACTTTACCTCTCGGATCGAACTGATATCAAGTAAGGTAACCTATTCTTTGATGAATTTATTCTTGCCTCCACAATAGGGTGTTTCATTTGTCTTACCGGAGGTATGTTGGGATCCAAATTTAGCTTGTGTACGGGCACCTTTGTTGGGATACCTGTCATAACGTATGCGACCACGCAAAAACATCGGTATTTTATTTAAGAAATTCAATAAAGCCGGACTTGAGCTTAGGGTTCAGTCTTTTCCCCAAATGGAACTTACTTTCTAAGAACTCTTCGAACAATGCAAATTGCTCGAGCTCTTCTGCCGTGGATTTTGTTGCATCCGTCTCTTCTGGTACCTGGAAATACCTTGGCACCTGATAAGATTCCGATGATTCTACCCGCACGCTAACTTCATTCGATTCGGGAAAGGGCGCCAGTTCGTGTAGTTTCTACGCTGCGTGTTCCTTCCTTTTGCTACTAAAGACAGAAATCACATTCATCTCCCTTGCCGCCGGTTGGTCTCCCCTTATCTGTCTAATTCCTTCGGGAGTTGTAAATTTCAGCAACCGATGATACGTTAATGCTACAGATCTTATCTCGTTCAACCATGGTCTTCCCAGAAGAATATCGCATATCACCATCTACCACTTCAAAAAGAGTCATTGTCATCACTCTTTCAGAGTTCGTGGGCAACAAAATCTCTCCTCAGGTTGTCAAGCTCACGAGGTTGAATCCAATGAGGAGTTTTGTGGCCAGAATGATACTTACAGCGAGTTTAGATTGCTCCAATACTCTCCATTGTATGATATCGGCCGAACTCCCTGATCCACTAGAACACGTTTGATTTTAAGGTCTAGCACATTAAAAGAAATTACCAGTGCGTCATTAGGTGGTAGCAGCAATCCGTCTGCGACCTCTTCAATGAAAGTGATATCATCTTCGGCAACTTCCC